>JAZGTK010010368.1:0-16447 GCA_036877625.1 Ambastaia sidthimunki | reverse complement strand
CTTTGGATAAAAGCATCTGCCAAATGAATACATTTATTTATTTATTAACTGTTCTTGCTCTAAACAACCACCCTGGATTTACTTGAAATATGAATCATTATGTGTGTTAAGAGGCACAATCCCCAAGTGCTGTGTGATATGCTGATTCTGGGAAACAGTCCAGTAAGTGAGAGAAAGTCAGAGTACACAAGTACTTTATTTCTCCTCTACAATGACACAGTAGGACCCAGGGGAGACTCACCTGCAACTAATTAAACCTGTTTATTAATATCTGTCTAGTAGCAGAACAAACCTGTGTGTGTGTTTGGATACATCTCATGTATTAAATGTATATACCCTTGGAGAAAGTTATATTAGTTAGATGTGTGGGTCTTATGTGGGAAGGTTTTAGCGTAATTCCTCTAGTTTCAGAACTATGGACAGCTCCACTATATTTCTCTGGCTTTTTGCCTCAAGTCACACACAACAAATGTGCTCTGAAACGGGGTGTCTCTGTTTTCTCAATCTCTCAAAATGAAGTGTACTCTCATGCCCTGCGGCATCAGAATCAATAGCCACATTTCAAAGAGGAAATGTAAACAATATAGTGCCTGATATCTATAAATCTGAAACTAATCCATTACTGTGTAGCTAATACTGTCACACCCACCTAACTGAATAATCACTATCCTCCTGCATTTACCAGATTAACTAATGCAACATTGTGTGTATGTAACATTGAGAGGGTTTGCATAAAGATGAAGTCCCTGCTGCCCTCTAAATGTCAGTCACAGTGACGTTATCATGTGACCTTTTATCTTTAGGGTGAGGGAAGATGCACGTGCCACCTCTTGTTGACATTCTGGATATAAAAGAACTGTGTATTCAAACCACATAAGAGACAACCAAAGCATTATGCTATCTATTGGGAGCGTTTAAACAAGATTAACTATTGGTTGCTGGTTTTTAAACATGCAGCTCAGACCCTCAAAGCATCATAATGGACCGTGTTTGCATTTGTTGCTTACTGCCCTAAATATCAAATCAATATACTTTAAGGTCAATTTTTCTTTTTTTAGGTTGCACCCAATTGTTGCACTTCACTTATTTCCAAGAACCCCGCCCAACAAACGGTGGCAACTGACGTTCAAGGTTCATGTTTATGTCTGTCAGGTTTCCGATTGGGCGACGTATGGATGTGTGATGAGCACCCGCGCGCCGTGGGCGGGAATAGGCATGTTTATAAACCACGGTGCGCTCGCCTTGGGCGGGAAGACCGGTTCGAGAAAGTGGCGATCAGACAGAGAAGAGAAAGCAAGAGGACGCGTGGCAGCGACGGCCGCTGTGGCTGACTGGAGCTTGTGGAGGAGGCGCGGCTTCCACTGCCCCTCCATCTAAGCAGCTGTATGGACGACCACCTCAGCCTCCTCCACTCGCCACCGCCTTCCTTAATCAAGCACCGTGGAAACAATCTCGTGAACCACGGCTACACCGAAAACGAGCAAGACATCATGACAATTGTTGCATGTGACAACATGCTGGAGGAGTCGGCGGCGCTGCCCGGGCACCACTCGCTGGAGCGCTACGAGCCCGACCACGAGTGTTGCGAACGAGTTGTCATCAATATATCAGGCTTGCGGTTCGAGACGCAGCTGAAAACCCTTTCTCAATTTCCAGAGACTTTACTTGGAGACCCAAAGAAAAGAATGCGCTACTTTGACCCGTTAAGAAACGAGTACTTCTTTGACAGAAATCGCCCCAGCTTCGACGCGATTTTGTATTACTACCAGTCAGGGGGGCGTATACGGAGACCCGTTAACGTTCCTATTGACATTTTCTCTGAGGAAATACGCTTTTATGAACTTGGGGAGGAGGCCATGGAGAAATTCCGAGAGGATGAGGGGTTTATAAAGGAGGAAGAGCGCCCTTTGCCCACAAACGAGTTTCAGCGACAGGTGTGGTTGCTTTTTGAGTATCCAGAGAGCTCGGGTCCTGCCAGGGGCATTGCGATCGTTTCAGTCTTGGTTATTTTGATATCTATAGTTATCTTTTGTCTGGAAACGTTACCAGAATTTCGGGATGACAAAGACCCTATTACAGTCGCTCCCCTCGTGAACGGAACTCTCCCTTACCTCACGAGTCCATTCTCGGACCCGTTCTTTGTCGTCGAGACTCTCTGTATAATTTGGTTTTCATTTGAACTGCTCGTCAGGTTCTTTGCGTGTCCGAGCAAAGCCACGTTCTCTAAAAACATAATGAACATCATTGACATTGTGGCGATCATACCGTATTTCATCACCTTGGGAACTGAACTCGCAGAAAGGCAAGGTAATGGCCAGCAAGCGATGTCCTTGGCCATTCTCCGGGTCATCAGACTAGTCCGGGTGTTCAGGATTTTCAAACTGTCGCGGCACTCTAAAGGGCTCCAGATTTTGGGACAAACACTCAAAGCCAGCATGAGAGAGTTGGGCTTATTGATATTCTTTCTCTTCATCGGTGTTATATTGTTCTCGAGCGCCGTCTACTTCGCTGAGGCTGACGATCCTGACTCGGGCTTCAACAGCATCCCTGATGCCTTCTGGTGGGCGGTGGTAACCATGACGACGGTGGGATACGGCGATATGCACCCAGTCACCATAGGGGGCAAAATCGTTGGCTCTCTGTGTGCGATCGCGGGCGTGTTAACGATCGCTTTACCAGTACCAGTTATAGTGTCCAATTTCAACTACTTTTACCACAGGGAGACAGATGGAGAGGAGCAGGCTCAGTACCTCCACATCGGCAGCTGTCAGCCTTTGTCCTCCTCCGAGGAGCTGAAGAAGACGCGTAGCACGTCGTCCCTCAGCAAGTCGGAGTACATGGTCATTGAGGAGGGCATGAACAGCGCGTTCAAGCAGCCCAACTTCCCCGCTCAGAACAACCAAAACTGCGTGAACATCAAAAAGATGTTCACAGATGTGTAGACTATCCGAGAATCACGACAGCTTTCCAAATGTATCAATAATAATCGTGACGTGTCAGTGCAAGTCTGCGTGAAGGCAAATGTTCATGTCATGGCAGTGAAGCGCTGAGTTTGTCAACCTCCATTTCCACAACCGAGAGGAAATTACTACATAATGTTACGCACCGGTCCAAGGCAGTGTTTAGCACCTGTTCGATTTAACCATACGTTAACTGTGAGAACAAAGCCAGTATTGCAATCTATTTAATGTTTTTAAAGTACATTCATTCATATAGGCAAGTATGTGAAATTAATCGAGTTAATTGTTATTCCAATGTACTCATCGCCTACTTAATGAATAGATTACTTTAACAGCTTAGCTGACAATTCAGCCCAGTTTGTAGCACACAACACAAATAGGGAGGGAGGATAAAACGCTGCCTATAATGAAAGAAGAGGCAGACTATTTAAAGATATTATGTATTTTCTTACATTATGAACAACCGTTGTTCGGATAACATATCACTTGTTGGAATAAGTGTCTTATTTTGTGTGTTTCTATAGCGTGTTTTGTCTCGTCATAAGTCTGTCCCCAGAAGTTTAAAGATGCGTAATATGCTATATGTGCACTTTTTCATTAGGAAATATATAAAAATTTTACGACCTAAAATAATTAAAACTCAAGCACAAATCTCACACTTTCTAATGTGCTAAGATAAGTAAAACAAAAGGGAGGGGAGCGACGAGAGACTGAAAGCGCTTTCGACTGGATACTTCTAATCACGTTGGAGTGATGCAGTCTCCATAGCGACGATAGGGTCCGCGCCAACCCGCAATTGTTGCCATGGCATCCTTTTTTGGTTTTCACAGTAATCCTCCAGAATGTTGTCAAGTCTGGAAGAACATGCAACCAAAATGAGCTAATGTAACCTCCTACCCGCTGCATTGTAAACAGCTCAAAGTGACACCACAGGACAACAACAAAGACACGATCCATATTAAGAAATCGTACTAAACTGTCTTCTGAATTACCAGCTATAAAGCCACACTCTTGGATGAAGTGCAATAAATGTGATAGTTTCATCACTGAAATGTACAAAAAAACACTGCCCAACAGGCACAGACCGAAGACAACTAATCATGGGTGTTGAATCAGAGCGTCTGCCGATACATACATCATTCATAACACGCTGCCCTACCTGTGCCTCGAGTAGCCCGCCATGTCTATTACCCTGTAGGATGGACATCTGGCCTGGTCATAATATGCAGGTGAATCAAACAGCACATCTAAATATGCTAATATTATTTAATCAAATAAACAATTATTTACCTATTTAAAATATAATTATAGAGTCATAAAATGCTAAATAATTTAATAAGAATTAATTTAATAAGAAATTCTGTGTGCGATGGTTCCCAGGTGCAAGTTCAGTTTTTGAACATTTCTTGCAATTTAATTTATGTATAAATGGTTTTAAATTGTTTTACCATTTAATGGACATTTTAAGATATAACCTCAAAGCTGCCAAATGAAGTCTAGTCAGGTATGCCATTAAAACGGTGATATCATATACTGTTGTCTGATACCATTGGCTGCATTACAGAAAGCGGCCCCACCTATGCTCACCTTGAAATGTCATTGATTTAAAGAGTGACTGTAATGTCAGGACTATGGCAGTGCTGCCATCTTGTGGCACAGAATATTATAGTCGTCTTAATGAAATCTTATACTCTGTCATTCTTGCACAAAGCAACAGCTTTTTGTGTGTGCTTTATTCAGCAAGTTTTAGGGGATGACAGCTCCAGCAAATGGAAAGATGATGCTGATATTATGTTTGCCTAAATCCTTTAAAAAAAATGCCAAGGCTTTTAAAGATTAAAATGTGACAGAATCTTATGATTGTCCTCTTTCAAATCAGGTGCTACATCCTGAAAAATCTTTACGGGGCGCAAGCTATTTTTTTTTTACAAAATAAAGCTGTTGCACTAAAGCTATTAGGCCACTGACACATCATACTGAAATCTATCAGTCAGCCTTTATACTAAGTTTACAGCAAGGTTTTTATTTGGTTGGTCTCTTTTTCTTACCAAATAAGCTCAGGACCAAATTAAAGTCTTGGGTCTCCAACCTGTGATCTGGTTAAAATATCAGATTCATGTTTTTTAGGTAAGAAAACAAAAATAAATAGTTTGCGATGCTCAGATTCTCATGCGGTTACAATACCCCGCTGTGACAGAAGAAACAGTGATATGTTGAAATGCAAAGAGACATGCTAGCAGCTTTCCATTTGATCTTGTGCCACATTGCGCATGTCATTGCGAGGAATCTAGGACAGGCTGTGTTTCTTGGGGAGCATTTGAGAGCTGTTCTGCACGGCTGCATCCACAAGCAGCTACTGTCTGTCTTCTTCTATAGTGGCTACTTGTAATTTAAACTCATCTTCCCTCTTTTGCATGGACTGCAATGCATCCTATACTGTCTTCTGTGACCAGTTTAGCCCCTAAGGCATTTCTGTGCTTTTTAAAGCTTTTGCTGCTTTGGCTTCCATGTTGCATAATAGACCTACATGAAAGTCATCTTCTCCTGGACCTCATTTAGGACAAGCAAGATCTATTTTCTGATTTTAGGTCAGCCCAAAAAAACAAAGAAATCAGGTGCAGATATAGATTCATGCTGCATTTTATTACCGATTGCTCGGTCTGATAGCTTGATAATAAAAGATTGTCAAACAGGAATTTTTTACACTTTTTTCAATCCTGCACTGTTTGTGCTATGTAATGAATAATAACTTTAAAATTTTGATAATAACTTTTCAAATCATGCAGCCTGTTGAGAACAGGTGTCCTATTTCTTCTAAGCGATCTTCAGATTTTTGCCTGGTACAGATGGGTAAGAGAATCGGTTTACATTGATGGAGGGATTTTAGAGCCATTTTAGAGACCAAAATATAACAGATTTGAAGTAAACACCTTAGCAACCATCTACTGTAGCAATGCACCAACAAGGCAAAACATCTTGGCAACCACATAGGAACTTCTTGACAACCATCCACAACACCCTAGCATCCACGTGATAACCGTACATGGTTACTACAAACTATTTCATGATTTCACTAACAGATTTCATGTGCTATATAATTCTTTTTCAGCAATGAGAAATGGAGAAGACCCATGAAGCTTTAAAGGAGTTTAATCTCTGGAGACCTGTGTGGAGCCCAGCTTGCCAAACGTAGGGGCTTGTGGACTGTTCCCTTCTCCTCCACTCTTACAGGAGGAGGTGCCTTCAAAAACCCGGCCCCTCCAGCCTGTGGGCCCTGATTTCCCCCTGGCTAGCCAGTCCCAGCACACCACTTGCCTTTTCTGTTTTCAGTATTCTGTCAGTTTAACAAAAGAAGATGGACTCCTGTGTTCATGTGCTGTTTTGCTGCTACATGTAAGACTCTTAACTCCACGTAAGTGCTCCTAAACACCCCTCTCCATCACCGCCATAATGGTGTGGGGGTGTGCTAGTTATGCTAGATCCATCAATTGTCATGTGTTGTCAGGCTGTTGTCTTTGACGTTGCTGTATAAACTGATAAATGTGTCATAAATGTGATTAATTCCTTGTCATTTTTGAGTGGTGTTGGTCTCTTTCTCTGGTCCCATTTGTCTGTGCATCACATCACATACCAACTTACATCATTCTAATGAGCTCTATGCATATGTGGAACCTTCCATCAACCGTGACATAAAGGCTGTTGTCTTGATGCAATGTTTGAACTGCATCCTGTGAAAAGAATAAATGAGCAATATGGTGCAAGAGGTAGTGATGTATTGTGGATATAGTCATGGTTTTAATTCAATGTGTAGGGCCACAGGATGTGTTTTTGGGGTTGCCAGTTTCACAAAATGCATAACTACATCCTTTAGGAGTGACTTTATTCACAATATAGCCCATCTAGTACCTTATTGCTTTTACAGAACGGTAACAATTTCCCATTAAAACCTCCTGCTAGAAGATATCGTCTCTCCTTGACTTGTATACTAAGGTTAATAGTTAGCCATGAGTGATATGCAATGTTTTGTGGTAAACGATCTGTTTCCTGTAGCTCAAACTACATGATGGCAGTAATGCCAAAGTCATGGGTTTGATTCTTAGGCAATGCAAGAACTGATAAACTGTACTTTCAAAGCAATGTAAAACACTTTGGATAAAAGCATCTGTTAAATGCATAAATGCATGTCTGTTTTAAAATACAGAGTGCAGAATTACTATAACAGACACAGCGTAGGAACACTGATACCCCGACCAGACACAGACCAGACAGGTAAAAATATGACCTAAAACTTTCTCTGTGTTTCATAGTTCAATGTGCCTTTGAGGAAGTCAGGCTTAAAACTGCAGTGGCCCAGTTGCGTGACCTTCAAACACTGCAGAGTCTTTAGAGTCCAAGTGGAGGAATTTGAGTGTGTACATGCAGTTTTCACCTTAAATGATCCAAAGTGCCGTTTTGTTTAGCATTATGATCTTGTCCTTTCTCACTTTGATGAGAACATTTTTGGGTGTATTTATCTGTGAATGTGGACCTCCTCATTTTGTGGTGATATGCTATAAATACTGTATATGTGAAAAGAGGGATGCCACCCGTATACATACCCCTGCAGGATGAGTCACCGATACTAAATGCAGATGAACAGCTCTGTGATTACTCCACATTCTTGAACGCTTATTTTAAAACTAAAAAGCTTATAAAAGGATACGATTCCCTGTATAAACCAAGGACTTTTTCAGATTTACTTTCTGAAGCCCCAAATTTAATTTGTAATTTTTATTAAGTCAGCAAAAGAAATTTAATATTCCTTAGAGACTTTTCTCTCAGATGTGCATTTTTCATAGAATAGCAGAATTTAATTGTGGACTTTTGTAAATGTACATACCACAATATGTTTTTTTTGTCGTAAATGCACAGAAAAGGCTGAATCGGTTCTGATTCTTCAATTTCTAAAAATTAAGATTGCAGACATGTGTTTTCCACATAACAGAAAGGTACATGAACAATTTGCTTTATGCACTCATTATGCTGTCATTTCCAACTAGTTAACATGAATGCTTTAACTTTCGTTTAAAATTTACCTGTTAAACTGAAAATCTTTTTTCTACATAAAATTGAAAATACATTATTACATAGTCCAGGGGAACGAAAGAGCAGATTTTTGACTCTGATGACACTCCAGCATTTTGTTTCTATGCCTGTCATGTTGTGGCCACAGATGGGTTGAATTGTCACCATTTTGAAGAGGGAGTTGAAAGGAAATGTTGTCACACTGTGACCAGATGGAGTTCTTTCTCTCTCTCATTAGTAGGTGTTTACTTTAAAATGATTAGCTCTCAATAACTGAACGAAGCTCTGACTGAATGATGCTGGATTATGCAACAGTTACATAAATACTTAAATATTTCTGTGCAATGTTTGGTCCCCATATCATCACCAGACCGAGGTAAGTCTGCCCTTTTTTAGCATTACAGCATATGAATCTACATTCCTCATTGGCTATTCAGACCACAATGCACCTGCACCCATTACTCACTGGATCTATAATTTCAGCACACACATGCAAGCAATACTAATACACACTCCTACAGTGTAAATCTCTTTATGGAGTCCAGTTTGACCCAAACCAGATGGTCTTCCCTATGTCTGCTCCACACTGCCGGTTTCTTCCATGCCAGGAAGCCATACTGGAGGGGATAATCCAGGATTCTCTATGCAGTAGATGGAGATGAAACAGAAAACAGAAACAGTTCAAGGGGTTTTCCTTTATCCTCCAGGCTTGGCTCTCTCTTTTTCCATGACACTGTCCATCATGCAGAGATCACTGCCGGCCTTTCCAACAAGATATTCCTTCACATTGTGCTGCAGGATTCTCTCATGGCCTATTTTCCAGAGTTCACTGGAAAGGCATGAAAACAGCTCCTGGTAAAATTCCACCAAAAAAGTGGAATATAGTTAATATATATTATGTATAAAACAATGACATCAGCTTCAACTAATATTCCAGATTTTAATTTGCTCCAGATCCATTAAAATCCAGATTTATATACCAACTATAACACTCTAGCAACTGCATAGCCACACTTTTGCAATCACACTGAACTCACTAGTACTGTGTTATTGTATGTTGTTTTGAATAGGCAAGACCCACTTAATTGTAGTTCCACTGTGCAACGAAAATAAACAGAAAAACTTGTTTTTTACAACAGTTATATATTTTATATATTATATATTAATATATACTTTAGATTCTGAATAATTTCCAACATTAATATGTTTAAAGAACATCTAAACAAATTATGAAAATTGTGGTGTTTTGGCTGCTTTGACTTGAAACCTTGCCATACCCCTGTCAGCGCAGGTTTTTGGCCCGGTTTGCTGTAGCTTGCTTGCTGTGCACTGTAGCTACATTATTCTTATTTGACCTAGAGCACAGTGAGGGGACAGGTTCATCTTAACAGCATGCCAGAGGTGATCAGTAACTGCTCTCTGTCTCTATGGCAGGTGAGCTCTTTCTTCTACAGTCTCCTTAGGGCATAACCCAGGAAAGAACGAGAGAGAGAGAGAGAGAGAGAGAGAGAGAGTCTGTGTTGTCCTGTATCACAACAGCTATTCCTAATAACTGATATTATAATTATTAATTTTTTTTCTAAAGTATTGTTTATTCTTAAATGTGTTCCATTTTATAAATGTAATTCTATTTTTAAGTTTATATATTTACATTTAGTTAATATTTGTATTTGGTTATTATACATGGTACTTGTGCACTATTGAGGCAGTTGTGGTCTACTGGTTAAGGAGTCGGGCTTGTAATCAGTAGGTTGCTGGTTCGATTCCAGCGCCGGCAGGTAGCAACTGAAGTGCCCTTGAGCAAGGCACCTAACCCCGATTGCTCAGCGGGTGCTGCTGGGATAGCTGCCCAATGCTCTGGGTGTGTGTGTTATCACGACTTGCAGTGTGTGTTCACTCCTCACGAAGGATGGGTTAAATACAGAGGTCACATTTTGGTTATGGGTAACCATAACTGACAAAAACATGTCACTTTCATTCATTTTTATTGTGGTTTGCTATGTTATTACACTATTATAGTTTTTTAGTATTTGGAATGTAGATAAGCTTTCATTTATGTGTCATGCCAATAAAGCAAAAGATAGATGCAGATGTTAAGAGTTAACAGTGTGGAAGTTAAGTGTCGCGGGACGACTGGAAAAACAAATTCCACCCAACGACCTTGATGTGTCAACAGAATTGATGTGTACACTTTCATGCATTCAGGTCGGTATGTATATGCATATAGCGTGTGCTGGGGCTGTTTGCAGTGCGCTGGTTATGCATCTAATCACAGAGCTTGTGCAAACCAAACTGATCTGACCCAATCTGTCTGTTTTGTTTCAATCAATGTACGCATCCATTCCAAGCAAAAAGCTCTACAGGTAATGTGGAGAAGCCCTCAAATAGATTTTTCCACTCGCCAAAATGGGAGGGAGGGGAACTCTCTCCCAAAATCAATAGGAGAATCCATTCTGAGGCAGCATGCAAAAATGACACCCTATTGGCTGCCATTGGAACCCATTCCATAGAAGTGCATGTAGGGGGATGGGCAGAGATGCCTCCCACCAGCACCGTTAGCAGGTTTGTATAGTAAAGTAAAAATATCAGGAGAGGATCTTACTGTAATGAAACAGACAAGGAAATGATATCATAATGTGTAAACCAATTACGTACCACAGATATTGTTTTAGAGAGAGATTCTGCACTAACAAGCTTGTTCCTATTTTGTCTTGGGCTTGCATTACTCCTTCTAAATTAGACTACCATACCACTGGACAAAATGATATGGTCCACCTTATGTTGGAAAGGGAAAGAAATACTGAAAATAGGAGCCATTTGTGGTCATTTACTGTAAAACAGTGCAGAAATTGACAGTCATTTAGTACTGTATAAGGACAATTTTTCCACATGGTATTTTAGTTTCAGCATAGAATTATTATTTAAGAAATAAAACAGCACATTCTTTATGTAGTTTTTATTTAAGCAACTGGAAAAATATTCATTAGTGCATTGAAATATAAGTAATATATTTCTTATATAATAAATATAGGTATCAGTCTTGGTTTATGTTTATGGTGGTCTGAAGTGCGTATGTGTGGTTAGTGGATTAAGCTTGTCTGAGTCATTGTGTACTGCAGTCTTCTGCACTGGTTGCTACAGTGAAGCATGAGATCAAGGTCTCCTGAGCAAATCGGTCCCAGCTCGAAAAGGGCACGATCACCAGCTCACTGCTATATCTCACATGCACACAGCCATACATGCACAAACATGCACATATGCAATTTTCTTCCAACTGTTACACATAGTTTACAATGAACTAAATATTGGATCATTGCTGGGTGCACTGACAAATAATCTAAACACATAAACTTATAGATCCCTAACACTGAATAATAATGTTGAACATTTAATTCAAGAATGATTTTCATCTATAACCTATAAAATGCTATATAAATGTTCCCAGTATTAGGGCATGTTGTCAAAAAAGATCAATGTGTGTTAATATTATTGAACTTTATATTTTTTCTTTGAAATAAAAGTGTATTTTTTATATTTACAATAAATATTATAGCCACAGTATTATAAGAAATTCATTGAAAAACTATTTATGAAAACATAAACATTGTAGGAATAATTAATGCTGTCTAGCTAATGTAATGTAAACATTTATAATTGCTGCTTTTGGGGGAAGGGAATGAGCAAACTTTTAAATGCTTTAATTTCAAAGGGAAATTGTCCTCATAAATAATTAGCAGGCCATTACAGCCCCATGCAGACAACCATACCGTGTATGTTAAGATGTATGTCTAGTTGTGTAGAGATAAAAGTCGATGAAGAGGGAAGAATGATTCAGATAATTCAGATGATTCACTTCAGTTTCTGTAAGTAAACACAGTAACTACAACTTTAAAGGGACCAATAAGGTGGAGTCAAGGTGGCAGTATTAAGCATGCTAGCACTAGCTGTTTTGCAAGACAAATCTGAATTATGACCAATAAATAGTAACCTTAAAACATGGTTACTATTAGGAAGCATTTAGTCACTACTCTACAGGCAGGTAAGCAGTTCTTTTAGGCATCTCGGGAGCCATATGCTGGTCTGGGTCCTACCTCATGCGCAGATGTTGCTTAGATCCATTTGTGATGCATCAATTAACTGCATCATTCCATTTGGCAGTTTGGCACAGAGAGATAAATTAGACTGGAAGAACAGGGCTTGAGTGTTGCTTTCGATTATACTGTTAACCGTTCTGAATTTGAGAGAAAAAAATAAAAAAAATTTTAGGAAGAATAATTAATTTATCAACATATACTTTGTTTCAACCCGTATGCTGTTATCATTCTCATGGAAGACAAAAGGATACGTTTTACATTACACAACCCTCATGAAACTATAAAAGTCAAGCTCAAAAAGAAAAAAAAACCCATAAAAGTACTATAAATGTAGCTTGTATGGCCTCTGAAGACTTTTGTTAGAAGTGTGTGAGAAAATGACCAAAATCTAAAACATTATTTTGTGATAATCTTCCATCCTGCTTGTTTGCACCCACATTTTAATCAATATCATTGATATTATTGACACTAAACTGGTTCTCGTGTCTTACTGAATTTTCATTTTTGGGTGAACTGTCTCTTTAACCGTTCAGATGGGGGGTACGTTTCACCTTTCAATCTTTTTCTCATTACAAATCAATCAGTCACTATAAACTCTAATATCCTCATCTCCTTTATTTATCCAAACATCTATTCATAATACCCACTTTCATCAAATGTCCATCACATCAATCCAGCGGCATCAATAAGTGCTACATGCAGCTGCAAAGAGATTCGTCAGTTGATGTTTATTGTACTCTTTTTGCAAACATTCAGAGGCAGTTTGCATACAGCCAGGCACGCACAGTTTGTCCTCTCTCTCTTGAACAAACAGAGCTACAGTCCCCTGAGAGACTTTCCCAATGTACCCACTGTAGATTCACGCTGGCCATTCCTCATTTCATTTTATAAAAAAACAGACATATTGAGGTCCTCTAGCCAAAGTAGAAGAATTATCACAGGTTTCCATTGAAGGGTTGAAAACCTGTAATAATTTGTTCAATTTGGCAGTGTATGCTTAAACTTTTATAATAAAACACAGAGTGTGATCATCAAAGCCAGATTTAGAATGCTATTCATTACCACCAAAAAGCAAGTTTTCATTTACATTAATGCTTAAAATTCAATCTTTACAGTTTAAAGACAGCAAAGATGCATGGGCTCATTAGACTGCAAGCAAGGCCAGAGTGAGAAAAAATGCTGTTAATTATACTTGGTCAATTATTCTTCCCATCAGTCATATGTTATAGATGCATGTAACAGGTATAATATACCCAAACTCATGGTAGTTATATTTAGAAGTCTAAGGTTTGCCTTTTGTTACTAATATGTTTATAAAAGTACTTTTTCATAAGTAAGTAAAATAATGATTTGGACATATATGTAATAAATAAATATTAATTAATAATTTCGTTTTTACAAAGAATTATTTATTATTTATGTGAAATATTATATATACATATACACTACAATGACTTTAATACACATTTTCAAAATTGTGCTGCTGATACCCGGACTGTGTTGAAAAGGTTTGGGTATGAGCAGCAGCTGTATTAGCGCAGTAAAGGTGCGTCCCCTTTAATTTGCCCACGCTGTATTAACAGTAAGGAGTGGTGAGCAGCGGCACAGCTCACTGTAGTCCCTTTGTATGCGCGGAGGTGCCCAACTGCAGCCTAAACATCTCGCTCTTACAGCTTTATTAAGTAAAAGGCGAAACTTTGATGCGATAAAGCTCGCTCGCTCGCGCCGCGCCACTCCCTAAAATGAACGAAGAGAGCACGAGCAAGCGCGCGAGGAATCCATGTGCATATTCTGATGGATATTTTCCGGATGCGTGCGTCTTGAAAACGACTTGGGAAGGTTGACTTTTACATTTTTTAATGCATGTTTAATGCATCAATGCCTTGAGTTACAAAGATAAATAGGTGAATGCCTGTAGCGCGGCATTGCATGGGCATGCTTTGATCCACCTAGAGAGGAACCAAACGCTGAATATGTCACTGCAGACACCTTGCGCTTGCTTGATGGGGTAAAAACACTGAGCACAGCCGGTGTGATGTGTTTTTTATGGGTGCATGAGCCTGCGCTCTGAATATGTGTTCGATGATCACAACATTATTTTGGGCAATTGATTAAGACGTTAAAAGGGACGCTGTCTCTGCCCAACGGGAAAAACATGCAAAATCATGACTGGGAACATTTGAAACGTGACGCTCTATGGATTTGTACCCATAAGATAGAGATGGGCGCAAGATGTTGCCACTCCTCAGAGCATCAATTTGGTCATTTAACTTAAATAGCCACACGTATTCAGGCAATTTCCGTCTTTTTTGTTCATTGTTACTATCTTGTGTAATGTAAGCTTGTTTCAGGCGACGCCCAGCGCAACCAGCTGCCCTGTTTCTTTGCAGATCTCTGAATTGAGTCGAGACAACACTCCTGCTGTTGCGGAAAACATCACGTCTCATGAAGACACGCGGGGCGTCTGATTTTGCTGACCTTAGCATCCTTGTACCGTTTCAATGGGAAGCTCTTTGAAAACATCACTTTAAGGGTGTCCTCTTTGCTTAACCTGCTTCAGACATGCAGCTGTATGAGATTCGTTTGTCCTGAAGGCTGCGACACGGGTGGATATTTTCAAGTCCAGCGCAGCAGTTCTGGCGCAGCGGGTGGAAGACCTGGATCATTGCAACACCTGTAATGAATGGCAGATGAAAGACACAGCTGACCCTGAAAACGAGACGTTTATTAGTTCTGCTGGTGTTATGTAAACAAACCGATCCACGCCATCGTTTTGCAAATGATTTCTCCGGCGCTTTGAAAACTCATGCTTGGAGGTAAGCTTGCGTAACCAACAGTTTGCTTTATTTTAATGATGCTAGTGGGTGAACGTGTAGCTCACTCTTTGTTACATTTAAAGTTTTGTTAATTGAGCAACACACTGAAGCTACAATAATGTGTTTTATTGGATAAGCAACACCATAAAAGATTATTAAACAGCAGTGAATTAAAAAAAAATGTTTGCCTGTAATTTAGATTAACACAATTTCAAAATGGTGATGTGTATTTATGCCTTCAATTAAAATATATATACCTGTTGATGGGAAAATGTAGACAGTGTTGGAGTGCTTTAACTTTTCTCAGGCACAAAGCATCATGCCGTCTTGGTGAAATTGCATTTAGGTAGGTTTTGAAATATCCAACTATAATTTAAGTGCACTCAGGATGTTATTAGATTTACGGTGCATAATTGAATCCTAAGAGGCATGATATAGACTTGCCGTGGCAAGTATTGATCTACTTGGCAGATAAGAGCAAATACAATGTGTAAAGTGGTCAGACTGACTTCTCCATATGATTGATTGATGTTTTAGATGGCCTGGTTTTGTAGAGCTGTATTCTGTGTGCTTTTTCTATGGCAGTAGTTTTTAGACTCTGTGCAGTTCTTCGATATCTGTTGATTGTCATTTTAACAGATTTTATAGTTTTTCAGTGTCTACTTTATGCATTGTCTTGGAAAATATAAACTATTGTATAGAATTAATTGAAATAGAAAAATGCATATTAAGCAAGTCCGTTTTTACAAAATACACATTGTCCCTAAGTGCTTTTTTCTGTTTAATTTCAGTGTTTCCTGGATTTTAGTGCCCATGAGAGGGGTCAGCGTGAGAAGTGAGAAGAAGAAGCCCTGATTTTCCTTGTTTTTTGCCCCACAACCTTTATCAGAGGCCACACAATTGCATCCTGACCACAGACTGCAGGTTGCATTCATTCACAGCATGACTGTTGCCACGGGCGACCCACTCGATGAAGCTGCAGCTCTTCCGGGTCAGCCACAGGACACATATGACCCGGAACCAGACCATGAGTGCTGCGAGAGGGTGGTCATTAACATCTCTGGCCTGCGTTTCGAGACGCAGCTCAAAACTTTGTCTCAGTTTCCAGAGACGTTGCTCGGGGACCCTAAAAAGAGAATGCGCTATTTTGACCCTCTAAGAAATGAGTACTTTTTTGACAGGAACCGCCCGAGCTTTGATGCCATTCTCTACTACTACCAATCAGGCGGCAGGTTACGAAGGCCTGTTAATGTAACACTGGATATTTTTTCTGAGGAAATACGTTTTTATGAGCTTGGAGAAGAAGCCATTGAGATGTTTAGAGAGGATGAGGGATTTATTAAGGAGGAGGAGAAACTTCTTCCGGAAAATGAGTTTCAGAGGCAGGTATGGCTGCTGTTTGAGTACCCAGAAAGTTCAGGGCCTGCCAGGATTATCGCCATCATTTCAGTCATGGTCATTCTCATATCTATAGTCAGTTTTTGCCTGGAGACACTTCCGATTTTTCGCAATG
>JAZGTK010010367.1:0-16447 GCA_036877625.1 Ambastaia sidthimunki | reverse complement strand
ATCTCACCTCTTCTGAGGGGTGGGTAGGCAAAGCATCCCCACAGATACTGAAAGGCAAAGGCAGAGGCGACCGGACACAAGGGTGAGCACAAAGTGAGAAATAGGGGTGGAGTCCATCTGCAAGAATACGTAAGTCTTCTCTGTGCCACCCTTCTTAGGACCATTTCCTGCGACTAGACCTCAAAGCCTGAGGTTCCGGCTTGGCAAGGAGCAGACATAGGGGGCTGCCTCTGAGGTCCAGGCAGGATGTGTTTGATCACCACCGTCTGCTTCTTCATCGTTAAAAACTGGCGGGAAAGTCTTCCCATAGGCCTTCGCTATAAGTGGTGAAGAAGATCTACTGCCTTTGGACAGACATCGGAGGCAGCGATTGTGGACATCTAATTGGAGGTACCAACCGCAACCAGAAGCACTTGCACAGAAGGGCATGATTACAATTGAAAAAATGAAATCTTCAAAGGAAAATTGCTCTTTTTTTCTTTTTGATCGACACACTTAGGGACACTCTCTGTACTTACCTGTGCTGCCAGAAAGAAAAACTGCTGAAAAGTAACTAAACAGGGATGCTTCTACATTTTTTATGTTAGTAACCTGAACATAACATGGCTTTGTTTTTAAATAGCTTTTCTAACCACTTTTTTTACAAGTTGTGGTGTTGCATGACAAAAATCACTTTATCTTTCAAGTAATGTTGAGAAGTTCAGATTATCATGGCATAATGGCATAACATTTCATACAGTTTTAATAAATGGTACAGTGTGTCATTTCTGTGTCACTAATCAAAGAAATGGATTGGCTATCAGCACACCGATGTAGAGTGAGTTTGAGGTGGGACTCCCTGTTTAGTCAACCTTTGACAGATGGTTGTGTGATGTACTAGTGGCAAAAATTAAACACTTTACCTTCAAATTTACTGTAAAAATAAAAGATTAATTGTATTCCCAGAAGTCCCTGTACAGCATTTAAATTGTATTTTTAGTTTATTTATGTAAATAATTTAAGAACAATGCTATCAAACCAATTTAGGCCTCAATGTTTTTGTCCCAGATAAATATTGCACATGACATTAGTAATTAAATTAAAAAATAAATAAAATTAAAACTTTTTTTAACTAGCTAATTATTACTAGCTAAAACCTTTTCTAATAGCTTCACTACAGTGTAGCAACTTAACATTGAGAGTACCTGCTTAGCTTGGTACAGTTACTTCTTCCCAGCATTGTATGACAGCATAAATAGAAGACAAAATGCTAATGTATCTTTAAAAACAACAATTTATTTTGTCATTACACACCTAGTTCTCTGTTTCTTTAAATTGTGTGTTTGTCCATCTTCTGTGTTATGTCTCTCTCTCTCCCAGAGGGTGAGTATTTTCGTTTCAAGTGCCTAGTACCTGGGCCAAAGCTGCAACCAACTTTCTGTCAGTCAGGAATGTAATTAGTAAGAATTAAACTGCTCCATGGGAAAGAAAAGGGTGAGCCAGAGCTGGGAAGGTTGAGGTGGGTCATTACCAAGCATGGTTTTCTTAGACAGGGTGAAAAGGTGTCATAGCGCTAAAGTGGACTTACGCACTGACTGCCTTTTTTCTTTACTAAAAAATATACTCATACTTAAAACTACTGAAATAATTTTTTCACTGTTCTGAAACAGTGTTCTATTAAAATTACTCAATAATCAAACATGGAATTTGCAGCAGTACCATCTAAAACAGACACATCCCTGACGTCCCTCTGCCCCCCACTGATTCTTACAATTTAAGATTTTTTTCATTTGCCTTTTCCTCTTTTTTCATTTGTCCATTTGCATTACACTAACAGTAAACTTTTATAGGCTCACATTATTAGGGAAGCAGAAATATAAACAAACGCATTATCAAGGTGTGTAAAAAAGAAAAGACAAAAAAGATAACTTGGTAACTTTTAAACCAGATAAATGTATGGTAAAACTCCAGAGGACAACACACAAATGATTTTGCCAAATTTGTTGCATATGAATCATGTAAAAATGTCATTTCCACGGCATCCTATTGCTGATTTACCACTGTAAGATCAACTTAGCTAAACCTCACAAAACCTAAAAATTATAATCACCTATCAATGAATGAATTCAGTCTTTTTTTTAGTCAATTCAATCAAATCTGCCTTGCTCTCTCAGTTCTTACATTAAAAACATTTATTTATGTACTTTACCAACCCTTTAAAAATGTAATAAATCAGTTTTACTTTGTAAAAGCAAGGCTTGTGAGGCTTTAACCAAAGCTTGTAACTGCATTTTTAGGAGAAAGTAATTTCTGAGATAAGGCTTCAGGAGGACCTCAATCAACTCCTACGACTAAGAGTAAAATAAGGTGTGCAGTTAAGATGGAAAGTTCTCACTTCTTCTCCCTTCTTATAGGATCAATCGCGTGATTTATGCTCATGTGCTTTGTTGGTAAAAATGCTTTTGAAACCACAGTAATTGTAGAATTTAACAAATGTAGTTGCTTATAATATTATTGTCAAGGGTTTACAAAAACAGCTGGAGTTTGCTGACGTTTTCCTTTTGCCCATGAAATAAATTAAACTCATAATTGCTGTGTTTTTTGTGGTCCTTTTAAAATAGGTTTTTGCAGGTTTAAAACATATAAAAATTAATTTTTAAAATTAACAAGTTTTACCTTGTTAAATAGTTTGGAAGAACAAGGAAATTTATAGCAATTTTTAATTATTTGAGGAACTTCTAATTATTTGGTGAACTGGCCACTCCTATGAAAAATGTCTAGTCTCCGCCCCCGAAAAGTTGGTTCCTTAAACTGGTTTTCATAATCATCCTTTGTAGATGGGACAACTTCTCTAGGTGGTGGTTTAGAACAACTTCTCAATGGGGGTACTTTTACCATAACAAAAATTCTTAATATATCAAGTTTCATTGTTTCATTATGACAATTAAACAGCAACTCACAATTTGTAATAATCTTGTTTGCCTCGAGCTTTTGGGCCCAAGTAAGCCTATGTCCCTTAACACATGCTAAAGAGTGACCTGGACCCCTTTCTGGCTCTCCAAACCCCAATGTTTCATTAAAGGATGGGTGTAGAGATGGTTCTGCTCTTTATTGAGAATTGGAGGATTGGATCCAGACCTGCCAAACTGCCAGAAACAGGATGGGTGTCAGCCAGTTGCTGTTCATTAAACAAGGCGTTCGCACACAGACATGTAGATGCCCATATACACACACAAGTTCCACCACATATGTGGGACTTTTCTTCTGCCGAGGTAATAAGCAACCCAAATCCTAAATGAAGATATCTCATATATCACCAGAATGGTATTAGACCTTTAAGACATGGGGAGTTATATGGACCAACAGGCCTAAACATCTGACTCTCATTACTGGCAGACGACAGGGTTTTTGGGTGAGGGGTATTTGTATTGACTTGATTCAATTGCTCAGACCACAGTAAGGAAGAAAAGCACCTCTAGGTAAAAGAGCAAAAGTAGTGCATTACTGCAATAGCAATAGTGACAAAAGCAATAATGGCAATAGTTTTATAAAGATCTGGAATAAACACCAGATTTCTGTGTGAAAGAGAATGTGACACTCTTACACTCTGCTTGAGCTTGCAGCCTGTTTTTACTGCATCTGACATCTGCCTATCAGTCTAATGATGTCCCGGCTTCTGCAGGGGCTGCTGTGATATGCAGATATATAACAGATGTATTAGTTCATTTGACATGCTGCCATCTGCTACTGTTCTCTCAAAAGCACATGTACTGTTACATCTTAGTAATATCTGCCAGGCTCATTGCAACATTTTCATATATCTAATTGTACTGTCATTTGATCGGGTTACATGTGTTTGGGCATTGTATAACATCAGTGTAAAGAATGCATTCCTGTGTCTGATGCAAACATGCAGTCCAACACCCGTGTCACTGAATATGAGTGTAAAGTGTTCCCTCCCCAACTGCAAACCAAAGGACTCTGCCTGCAGTTTGAAATGAAATTGATTCACTAATTTGCAAACATACATTATTGTGATTAACAAATCCTTCAATGACCATCTGCTCAAAATGTTCTTCTGCATCATACACTTTTTCTTTCCTTAAACTAAAAAGAACTACCTTGAGGTAATCACCAATTTGGATCACAGCACTTCACAACAACTTTTGTGAATGTGAAACAGTGTCCTTTAAATTGAAAAATTAGACAAACAAATGCACGTAATGTACGTGCAGTGCTCAAAAAATTGAAGTGGCTTCTTCAGGCTTACATAAGGAGAAAGACAGAAAGAGAAAGAGGGTTTGTCAGAGAGAACATGTGCTGCAGAAGCTGGGGAAATGTCAGCATGTTTGCTGGTGAAACATTTGAGGGGGCAGAAATTTGCACAGCTTTCTCACGCCTCTCAATCTCACTCAATCCGAAAACAGACCTGCATCTCGAAATATAATACTACTTCTGGACAGACAAAGAAAAGAAAAAATCCAGCAACGATTTAAACTCTTAATTTACTCTTTAGTCTAAGAACATTTGTAACCTTTACTACAGGGACTGTATGTGACAATATCACTGCCAACAATTACTCTTTCTCAACATTTGACTCATACATCTTCTAAAGGGATTAGAATTAAAAAATCCAACCTCAACATACACTTAAAATATACATAAGTACACAAATAAAATGACAAAAAGGTGATATGTACTAATAAAGTATACATTTAAAATGTATAGTTAGGTATAAGGCTAAATTTCATGTAAATATGTAAATAAATGAAATTAAATTGTTAACAAACAAAGAAATATTACACTGACAAAAAGGACTGAATTGGTCGTACACTAGTAGGTCAAAAATTGGCTTTGATTACAACACCCGTTTGATATGGGATTTTTTATGTCCAGAGCTGCATTAGTTTTTTTTTCATTTAATTTGCATTTGGCAAATTAAGTCCTCTATCACATCCCATAGATTTTCAATGGGGTTCAGATCAAGACTCTGTGGTGGCCAATTTATGTGTGAAAATAAACATCTCCCTAGATGTTTTCTTTGTTTGATGCAGGCAAATAATTTGCCCTTTCTAAAACATAGTAACACTTTTTCCGAAGGTCTTCAGACAGGGTTGTTTAGGAAATTAGAAGCTACACTTTGCAATTGTTACAACCGAGGTTCCCGCACCGCCTCCTTCTGGCCGTCAGCGGGAACCGTCGCCCGAATTCTAATTGGGCATTAATACATTTCCCAGCAGCCAACGTACCTGGGGCTGACCACTCCTCCCTCATCTTGCACCTGTTCCCTGTTTATCTGATTATGGACATTATATAAACTGTGTTTATACTCTGGTTTATGGCGAAGTCTTGTTTTGCCATTGCAACATTTCTGAGCGTTTTTCCGTGTGTTGATTTCTGTTATTACCTGGACTGTTCTTTGGATTATTCTCTTGTTTGCTGCCTGCCCACCCCCAGAGTCCGGTTCCAGGTCCAGTCCGGTAGAGCCAGTGCCAGAGTCCGGTTCCAAGTCCAGTCCGGTAGAGCCAGTGCTAGAGTCCGGTTCTAAGTCCAGGTCCGGGGTTTCCAGACCCGGAGCCCAAGTCCAGGTCCGGGGTTTCCAGAGTCCAGGTCCGGGGTTTCCAGAGTCCAGGAGTCCAGGCCGTGGGTTCCAGAGTCCAGCCCGTGGGTTCAAGAGGCTCCTCCATGTGCTCATGATCCAGAGTCGTATCGGCGGAGGACCTTGGCCTTGTGGTTTTTTCCTCGCTTCAGGAGCTGCTCATAGGAGGGGGGCTCTGTTCGTCTGAGGTTCCCGCACCGCCTTCTCCTGGCCGTCAGCGGGAACCGTCGCTCGAATTCTAATTGAGAATAACTGATTTCACAGCAGCCAACATACCTGGGGCTGACCACTCCCCCCTCATCACGCACCTGTTCCCTGTTTATCTGATTATGGACATTATATAAATTGTGTTTATACTCTGGTTCATGGCGAAGTCTTGTTTTGCCATTGCAACATTTCTAAACATTTTTCCCTGTGTTGATTTCTGTTATTACCCGGACTGTTCTTTGGATTATTCTCTTGTTTGCTGCCTGCCCAAAACCCTTGTCTGTTTACTGTCTTTTCCGTTTGTCTGCTGCCTGCCCCGACCTCTGCCTGCTTAACATTTTGATCTGCCTTGCCTCCGTTATTCCTGTTTACTGGTTTTTGACCATCACCTGTACGACTATTCGAATAAAATGCTACGTATGGATCCCTGTGCCCTTGACTCTTCATTACAGCAATCAGTTAGGGTAAAAATAATTGATGCCAGTTTAAATATTAATCAATGCAATAATGATCTAGCTGAAGGATTCTAAGTATTTGCTATACAAATGGCAACTTTTTTGGCCAGGCAGTGTACATATATCATAATACTACAACTGCTAATAATTTGAATATTCTCTTATTTGAGGTTGTACCCTCTGATAAAGAACAGTAGAAAATAAGGTGAAGATAGATAATTGTTTCTTCATTAAGTTCAAACAGTGTTGTAGTGGTTAAGGTGGACAAATCTGTAAGTCACATTTACTTTATCATTTTCAGGGCATAGTGGAGCCTATGTTAGACATGCAACATTTTTCTAAAACATAATCTGTAAGTTGTTTATCTGTGCTCCAAAAAAGATATGCTGGCCTATTGTTGCTGATACTGGCATCTGCATTTGCTGAGATACTGCATTTGTTGAGTACATTAAACGCAATTAAAGATATTCAACATGAAAATATGATACACTACAGTGCATTGTTCATCCAACACAATACTTGATTTAGTGGCGACAGCAAGGAGAAGATATGCGAGATAGCGAGATAGGCATATAATTTGTTTACCATACGCAAACATACTGCTTAATTATTTTTATAGCACATTGCTTTGGTATAGTGCTTGTTTTAGACATTGAATCAGTCCCCTTGACAGGTCTAGAACACACACACTGGGCTTTGGCAATAGAGGGCGCCTGAGCACAGCAGGGTTTTCCTGCAACAATGCAGCTCAATTGTTACAGCACACATACACATAAAATAAAAAGCTAAAAACATAAAGCCCCCAAACTCAAGACAATTTACAAACAAACCCAACTAAAAATTCTAGTTAGAGTGTTAAGCTAGAGGGCCAACTATGTGCCTAGTCAGTTCAAACTAATTTTAGCCAACAGATGCAACCAACAAAATCAACAGAATGCACAATGATTGATGATTTTCACCCCCCACGGTGCTAGTAAACAGCAATGAGTCCAGACTGAACCAGCAGTTTCAGCGTTTTGTTCACCCTTTTCTCTGTCTTTTGTTTATACTGTTGTTGCTGCCTAATGTAAAGTAAACTGTTTAAGAGGTTTGTAGTGAGAGTTTGTCCCACTACCTCAGTTTACCTTCCTAATTGTAGCCTCCTGCAATTTGTTTAAAATACTACCACATTGTTTTTCATGAGTGAGGAAACAGTCTTTTAAAACAATATGCATCTCTGGAGGACAGGAGACATGAGGAAGGTTCCAGCGTCTTTCACCACATCTCCATAGCAACACAAGCAGACCTTTCCTCTCCAAGTGACCACAGGAAGATGAGAAAGAATCACCCCAAGTGCTGTAAATACAGACTTTTTCAGAACATGCCTACCTGCTGGGTGCTGTCTTCAGATCAGCTACCACAGGCTTTAAAATATGTATTAGGCAGAACTTTAAAATATTATTCATTCACTAGCAAATATAATTTTAATGTTTGCTACAAACATACGTCAAAAAAAACATTAAAAAAATGTAAATAAGAAACCGAAAATGACCTATCACTAATTTAAACCAAAAATGCAGATAAGCTTGCCAATTGAAATGTAGTCACATCTATACTATCAGGCAGCATTATATGAAGGGCTGTTTTAATGATTAGTATGTTCTTCTTTTGATACCCTGTTGAACGCTTCACAGTATTCTCATGAGAAATGGGACTCAATAGGCAGGTCATCCAGGATAACCCCCATATCCTGATTGCTCAAATAAAGTGCCCTCTGCTAGAAATAGTAGTTTGTCTTCAAAATATCCTCAATAGAAAAAAAAAACAAACAAAAAAAAAACAAAGATGCAAACATTTATTTCGCACAATTGTTTGCTAAACACTTTCCTTTATAAAGTTTTACCATCTCAAAAGGGCAATGCATTTATAAATGTAATTTATTGTACTGATGTAATTTAATATAAGATTAAAAACAAAAACTTGTGATACATTTTTCCTCCCAATCACAATTATGTAAGAATTCCTATTATTATCCCACAATGATTGGTAAATACAGGGTCTCAGCCACACATATATTTACACACCTCATATTTACAACATATATGTAAAACATATATATGTGTATATATATATATATATTTTTATTTTTTTTTTTAATATATATATATTTTTTAAAAGGTGTTTTACCTATGAACTATAATTACATTATAGCACACGCCTTTATGTTCCAATTATTTATTGAAAAATTATTTAAAGAATTCCTTTAGAATTTAAAGACACCTTCTAAAAGATACTACATTTGTTAGCTAAAAGGCTGACCTTTTTGAATTTGTGGTCATGGAGCTTGTAGCTGGTGCAGGTTAAGAGCTCATTAGCCTCTGGTTGAAGAGAAATGGCTACATTTGACTAGGTTTGCTGACCAGGTCAGCAAAAGTTCTTTTGTCTTGACTGTGGGCCTCTTAGTGCAAGCGCTGGCAGATTAATGAGTTCCCTGCATGCCTGGGACAACAAGATTATTTCTAAATAATCACTGATAAAGAGCAAGTCACAAAGACAGGTAGAGCACTTCATGTCTCATTTATCATTACTATTAACCCATGTGTAGAGAAACACTGTGAGAACTGGCATCTTTTAACTCTCTGGACACTCTTAAAAATGTAACGCTTTGATATTTTCTCTCTTCATTTCTTTATTTGTTCTAAAACCCAGTTTCACTTTCTCCACTGACTGCTGTCCTTTCCTAGAGCTCTGTTGTGACTGACCATTGTGTCTTTGTGGATGTATGTGTATAATAGAATAAATCACATAATAGAACTCTGATAAATGCTTTATTTTCATGACCTCTTTATGCGAATATCACATTAGATCTTCATTCATCTTTGTTTTTTTTTAATTAGTATTGCTTTAAGTGCTGAATCATTTTCCCAGACTTTCTGTTGAAGAATAGCAGCACCTGTATTCGCAACTCAATCATAAAAATGTAATGTAAAAAATTTAAAAAATAGTTTACAACAAATAAAATAGAGTAATTATTTACTAACTCTCATGTTATTTCAAACCAATATGAGTTTCTTTCTTTGAAACACAAAGGATAATTTTAACACAGGCAGGTATACAAACAAAACACCAATATACACTCACACCCTGAGATCACTCCTATGCTTTGCCATTGACCCTCTGAGCAGTGTGCTGCTCTTTATGGGATATGAAAGTCAGCCCCGGGCTACAGCAGATGTCCAACATTGATGAATAGCCAGTTTATTGTGCTGTCAAGCTCTGCGCTTCTATTGGGAGATGGTAGTGGATATGACAGCCCAACTGATTGCCAAACCTGTGGCCTTACTGATCAATCAAGATGATTGGCTATGGCAAATATGCTTAACAATAACAAAGAGAAAAAATAGATTACAGCACCACACAGGGTTTAGAATAGGGGGGTCAGGGTCAAATAAATGAAACATAAATGAGAGGTCAGAGTATACTGACAGAAAGGGGGAAGACTTGTAACTCACTCAGGTACACTCACACAGACATACATGTACATCATGTTTTCTCAGGATCCAGAAACACTGAGGGCATTTATCCAGACTGAACAAGCAGTAATGTAACAGAACATTTAGGAAAAGTTTATTATTTTTATCATTACCATTATCATTTTGGACAGACTTTTTATTTGTTTGCAAGTGTTTGGCAGTTTAAGAGGCTTTTTTGACCAATATGCAATAGGCAAATGGACAAAGGTTCGTTTTTTCTTATTGCCTAAGAAGGTGCTTGCAATCACTTTCAAAAGCTCAGGACCTTTACTGTTCATTCGCCGTTTTCCAGTACATGCATGGAAATGATAAACAAACAAAATTTTAAAATATTATTTCTTGAAATAAACGTTCCTACTCAAAAACGAAAAAATAGCCTACATTTTTCAAATATTATCTGAGAGAAGATGGAACATTAACCCAGCTTATGAAAGCGAACCGCTTCCCACCGCCATCACCCTCTCTTTGAAGTTGAGAGCAAAGATATATAATTTCTCCAAACACAAGAGATGGAATCAAAGTCCATTTCTCCACACTCTCCCCCGTCTCCGCCGTCAATCATCTCACAGTGAGCGACGCATGAAAGTGGCGGGCTGAGGAAGCCATGCGGCGCATCCCTGGAGTTTTATATATTCCTAGAAAAAATGCAGGCGCCGCATGGCCCTCATTAACAACGATCCACCCCGACTTCTCAGGCAGGTGCTACTGTAATTAACTATTGTTTGACTATCAAAAAGTCGGCCGCTGATTAAATGCACTATAAATGTAAAGGAGCACTTTCTCGGCCGTTGTAATTTCAGAGGCAGCGCGCGCACGCTGGGACCCTTTTAGCTCGGCCACTACCTCCAGAGCCAGCTAAGAGCCTTTTGCCAGCGGTAATCAAAACTCTTGCAGAAAAGCTTCACGCGCTTCGGCTCAAGCAGCGCGCCCTCCATTACTAACGTGTGACTTTATGAAATCCACTGAAAAATGCGCTTTCTCCAGCCAAATGAATGGCATCTCTTTAGTGATTAGAGCCGCAATAATGGGCACCCCTGCTATTAGGGCTCAAAGTCCATTTTATTGCTAATTCATTTATGTTCTACTTCGGAAAATACTTGACGCAAATCACCTGCTAAGAAGTCATGGTTTTCAAGCCGTTCTTGCCATCATGGACAAAAATTAAAATTTAACAATACGTTTTGGGGGTTGCGTGGGGGTTGGGGGGGGGGGGATTGGGAGGGATCGAGGTGTCTGGGGGAGGGGTGTTGGGGGACAGCTTATATGAGGGTGATAACTTTATTGTTATCCGAAAAGAAAGCATTATTGTGATAAAAAAATGTATTAACTAATTTTTTTTGTGTAAAATACAGTACTAATGTATGAGTCAAATCATGCACACATCTACAATTGAAGTGACTACATTTTAATAATTCAGTCACACTTGGAGATGAATAGTAAAATGATCAGGTTAATTACTGATTTTAAAAAATCTGGAAAAGCTTGTCGAAAAATCTATTACAATTTCAAAATGTCTCCTTTACAATCATACAGAAAACTAGCAAAAAACTGTTTATATGTGAAATTATAGGACTGTTTAAATGTGCAGTGTATGTGCTTTGTATTGTGAATTATTGCATCGGGGTCTCTGTGATTTCCTGGCTAATGTTCTGCATCGCATCTTGTAATTGCACATTTAATAGGAAAAGTCTCAATTAAAGAGGAGGTATGCGTTTTTTCCTCCTCCCCCTGCAATTCTGTATTCACTCATTTTATTTAGTTATATGCATTTTTTTGACATATTTTACATGGACAAATAGATGCAGAGATTATAAACCTTTTGTGAAAATCAAATATTAAATATATCTCAATACACATTTTTACCGCGTAGTCATGTTTCAAGAGTTTCAAGAGAAAACTCTTCATGGTTTTTATTTTATTTTCATAATAGCTGAATAAAATGTGAATATGCTATTTCTCATGAAGTGATTACTGGGGATGAATTAAAATGATCGAGGCTACTGTATTGTGCAGGACAGCACCAAGTGGTCCAGGGCATCTCTCTTCCTCTGCTCTCTGCTTCGGCTAATCATTGTTTCTCAAACAGATGATTCCAGTGTTGAACCCTCCTCCAGATGAGCAGTTCGTAATTAACACAACATTCTATCCCTCCTTGCTTTAATCACTTAATTAGGGGTGACATCCTAACAACCTTGTTTACTCAATTGCTTTTCCTCTTTAATTATCATAATGACTTGAGGATATTCAGAGGTTCTGGATTGGTTTATTTAATGAAGCCTGCTGTTTGTGACACTAAACGAGCTGTGTTTGTGGTGATAAAGGCCATTCTCACCCTAAATTACCAGATTATGTCACCACACACCGGAATGTTTAACGGATACTCATTATTATGTTCTAATTAGGAAATGGGGAGCAACTGATGATTTGCATAAACAAATGCTTTAGTCCCAGAGTCTATAAAATGAGGTTATATACATACATGCAAATTGAACTCTTTCCTATAAAAAGAAGCATGACAATAACATAAAGACTGCTCGTAGGTATATAACAGCTTTTTTTTTTTTAGAAAGAAAGAAACTAAACTCTTATAACATAAAACATATCTGCATCAGGGTGCAAATTGCACAATATTACCAAACATTAAACCTTCCTGTTTTCTTGCTGACGAATTCCACCCAAACATCTTTTGTTTTTGTTCATTTCTTTTGTTCAATAAAAGCTGCCTTTGTTCACCAAAAGCATGTAGTCATGTAGAGTAAAACTGTTCTACATTCTTCAAAATAATCTGTATAAACATTTTATAATCTGTAATTTAACATTGCATAAATCATTTTTCTTGATGTTTTTTTAACTGACACCTTGAAACACATACTTTTTTATGTGTAAGTGTGCATGTGTGTATGTTTGTGCAGCTTGGCTCATTGATAACAGAGAACCTTTAAAAAATAAAAAAGGTCTCACTACTCACTACCTCAGTTCTCACTACAACTCAGTCTCTTTCGTGTGTTCTCACCCTGTTTGGCATACACAATGCTAAGGCTAAATAGTAGAAATATAAAAACATAGAGCTACTTTTGACAGTAATTTAACATTTCTGTAAATAATATTGCTGTCAACTGAAAGCTATAAACATATGCATATATATGATATGACATATTGCAAATACAGTATAATATTACTAACAGTAAATACAAATTATAAAATGGGCAGTTCTGGTCCTGGATAGAGATTGGTCAATACAGTATTCCAGCTATGCTAAAAATACATAACATAGTAACAGCTATGATGTGAAACATAAGTTCACTAGATACCGCATATTTTACGTTACTTTTTTTACTTCATTTGAGCTAACCTGACATCTCATTGCCATGCAGCTATTTCTTGAGAGCTGGCCATGACTAGTCAGCCTTCTATGTAATACAGAGTGTAAATGTATCTAGTCTTAAGGGAACCAGAGATGTATTCACACACTTTTTAAAGCTGCTTGGTGATAGGGCTAGGGTGAAAGGAAGCACTTGGCTAAGCTTCGAGAGTGTCAAGCTCTTGGCCCAACACCTGCTGCAGAGGCTGTGCCTCTGTGGAGCTCCTAAAGCGTGTCCAGTTTAATTCCCCACCATGGTCCAGGTCTTTGAACAGGTCAGCCTGTTACACTTGCAAATCTGTCATATTGTGCAGGAACGCACCAGCCAGGTGCACCACAATTTTCTAACAGTTTCCTAGCACTAATATCTTTTTTCCCACTCTTGACCTGACTTGCCTGACTGGATAGACAGACGGGCTATATAAAGACAAGACACTGATGACATATTTTGCATCCACCTTTTAAAGGTTACGTGGCATTGTAACACTACACATGACCTTGACCTGCCTATAAATAGGCATGATTTCACACGTTTAGACCCTGGCATGCCTGAAGCACATTCCCTATAGTGTCAAGCCATGACGTACTCAACTCAACTTTATTTATAAAGCACTTTCAACACCACAAGTGGAACCAAAGTGCTGTACAAAAAATGATAAAATAAAAATAAAACAAGACAAAACCAAAAACATAAAATCAATACAAACATAAGACATACACCACTTACAAAGCATTATCGAATGCTAAAGAAAACAAATACGTTTTAAGCACACTCTGGAATACACCCAATGTAGAAGAGGATTTTACATACAGTGGAAGATCATTCCAGAACCTAGGAGCTTCAACAGAGAATGCACGATCACCTTTACATTTTAAATGGGAACGTGGAATCATAAGGAGCAACTGGTCATTTGAGCGCAAAGATCTACTAGATTTACAGGGACTGATTAAATCAGTAACATACTCTGGTGCAATAAAAATAAAATCAGCAATATTCTGGACCATGCAGAGCCGTATAAACATACAACAGCACTGCAATGCAGTTTTATTAACACAGGAGCAATATGCTCTCTCTTCTTGGTGCCCGTTAAAAGTCTAGCAGCTGAATTCTGAACAAGCTGCAAATGAGAGAAAAAGGCCTGACTCACACCCAGATACAACACATTACAATAATCCAAATGGGATGACACAAGGGCATTAACAACCTTCTCCATATCTCCAAAAGATCATCTCTTCATAATTATGTTTCTGTAGCTCAACTGGTAGAGCATTGTGTTAGTAGTGCAAAGGTTGTGGGTTTGAACCCAGGGAATACAAGTACTGATAAAAAAAACTTGTACCTTGAATTCACTGTGTGTCACTTTGAATGAAAGTGTCTGCCAAACAAATAAATGTAAATGTTAACAACAGCATTGATTTACCGGTCATATTTAAGCTCTGAGTCAAAAATGACACCAAGGTTTCTCACGCTGAACAGTTTTTTCCCAGGAATCAACTCCGGGCAGTCATAAACATTTTCTACACTTCCCTTATTACCAAATAAAATCATCTCTGTTTCATCCTCATTTAATTGGAGAAAGTTATTCGCTAACCAGCACAACCTCAGTTAAATATTCATTGAGGCACTGAATGGTACACTTTTGCCCATATTTCAGTGGTAAATAAATTTGAGAATCATCCGCATACAAATGATAATGAATCCTAAATTTCTCAGAAATAGCACCTAAAGGGAGCATCTAAGGGAAAATAAAATAGGTCCCAGAAAAGAACCCTGAGTAACCCCGCACTCAAGAGGGGCAACAGTAGAAAAAAATCCCCTAAACTGAATGAGAAAGTCCTATCTTTCAAATAGGAAGAAAACTATTTCAGGGCTAAGCCCTGAATACCAATCTGATCCCTAAGATGATTAATAAGAATATTATGATCTTATGATTAGAATTATAAGATTCTATCTGACATTTTTGTCAAAATTGAGTTATTGACATATTCTTACTCTAATATAACTTATTGACACTATTCAAGTTGTTTTATTTTAAAAAAAATCATTTTGGGTGTTTAATTTGAAAAACAAAAAAGTTCTATCTTGCAATTGAACTCAAACTTGGTCTTATAAGGTTCTATCATAATTTGGAATGTACACAGGAGGACCAATCAGGTCTTACCTCTTTATGTTGTTACTGATAAGCCTGTCCCAGTCCCACTGGTTTAATACTGTGTTATGAAACTTGGTAAATTTGAAGATGTCGTTGAAAGCAACAAGGAAAGTGTTATAGATTTCTCAAAAAGCCTTGACAACTTATTTCACTAGTTCATGCTAGCATATGCTAGCTAGCGATTGCTAAAGTTAATTAGTGCTAGCTAATACGAATATTATAATGGCAATATTATTTGAAGGCAGTCATAGGTTTATGTTTTTGTTGCAGTTGTTGTTTTATCTTTCAGACAATTGCTTGAGTAGCATGATCAAAAAAAATAAACAATGATTTACTATAACCAAAAACCTGACTGGAATCTATCTAAAATTTTATTCCTGATTACGCTGATCACGCTGTGCACACACAATTTTTTCCAGTATCTTAGATATAAAAGGCAATTTCGAAATGGGACAAAAAATACTCATCTCAAAGGGGTCTAAACCATTTTTCTTGAAAAGAGGCTGGATAACAGCATGCTTAAAACTAGCTGGAACCACACCAGACGTCAGACTAAGATTCATAATAAACAAAACATATGGACCAATAGAATCAAATTCTTTTGGGTCAACGGAAGCAATAAAGTCATTGCTAACAGAAGAAATCTGAGATCTAATTACAGCAATCTTGCCAATAAAACAGTTTAAAATCTCTTCACACATGTCAACAGAAGGAATAAATGATGAAGTAACAACAGGGAGGAGCACAGCAGTCACAGCAGAAAGAAGTACATTAGAATTATGACAGTTTCTGGAGATAATGCCAGAAAAATACTCTGATCTAGCTAATTTAACAGCTGAACTCAAACGGTTCCTCAAAATCCCATAAAAAACCTGTAGCATTGAGTTCTCTCAAAAATAAACTGCCCTTATAGTTATATAGGTAGGTATATAGAAAATTGCTGGGCTCTGAGACACACCGTACTGTATGAAAGGGTCTCAGACCACCATCACGGCAAGCACAGTCCAGTTTTAGAAAGGGGATCCATGTCAACAAGACAGCCGGTGGCATGCTAATGTGACTAGAGCTCAACCTTTATTTACACAACTGAATTAATGAACATCCATTCAGAAAAATAGAAAGGGACATTTTCTAAAGACAAGCTAATCACTTCCATTTATTTAAATTCCATTTAAATAAAT
>JAZGTK010010366.1:0-16450 GCA_036877625.1 Ambastaia sidthimunki | reverse complement strand
GTTTTAAACATTTCTAGAACTTTCAAAATAACACTTTTAGGTTTTGTTACTTAATGGAAATGTTATGGAAACGTTCTTGCAACCTAAAATTGTTAGCTGGGATCCAGCTCTGTACATCCCCAACCCATCACGCTGTAAAGCGTGTGTGTGCATGTCAGGTGAAGAACAGAGCTTTTCTGTAATTACAGCACCGGGCCTAGATGAGAAGACTTCCGCAGGTCCAGCTCATGAGAGAAAACCAGCAGGAAGTCGTCCAGGCACTCTGTGTAATCTTCCTCACTCGTCTGCAGTCTAATGTGCTATTACTCCAGCGTGTGTGTGCCAGCACCAGATGTGCTGGGCCGGATCAGGTCATCGGCAGCTACTGTTCAGTGCAGTACAGTAATCAGGCAGCTGCCTGTAACTGTCCATCAGAGCTACTGTTTAAACATGAGCGAGTGGCTGATTGTTTATGACCTCAGCAGTAGAACTATTTCTTTAATTGTGCAGGACCAATTTATACGGTTGTCACGGAAACAGTCAGCATCTGAACACGTTGCAGGGCTGCCGTCCATCATCAAACACACCGATAACAAACACAACTAAAACAACCAGATAGTCATTCTGCAAGAATAAATCTGACAACCTGATTTTATCTAACATCTGATTCTCATTAAACCTCAAGGATTAAAAGCATCTCAATCTTGGTAAATATCCAAGATAAAGACTGTCATTCAATTTAACCGGTAGGAATGAAAAATGAGATCTCTTTTAATATCTTAAGTGTTTAGTTTACACAACCCTTGTAATTGTTCATTTTTAGAGATCTCAACAACATCTCACCCTGTGCTCAGATTATAATTCTCTTATTTCTGACTTCAAGGAAATTTTAAAAGAAACATGTTAGACAAAACCGATGTCCAGGGTCAGTGGAGACAAACGAACAAAATTTTTTTAGAAAGGATGTTCTTTCATACAAAGACAACCTAATTCTGCATTTGTCACTCTGTTATGTTTTTATTGTAGTCAAGTTTTAACCTCTGCATTTTCACATACGCCAACTGTTTATCACAGACTTTTGTCATGGACACCGAAGAGCACTTTAGTTTCATTTCCAAAAGCAAAAATCAAACCCATGTTTAGTGTTTAGCAGTAATTAGCCTGCATGCAACAGGAGAGCAAAACCCAGGAGGGATTACAGTCTAAACTCTGTGGAATTCATTGAGGGTTTGGCAAGAAGCATGTCATAATCACAAGGCTTCAAACCATGCTTTAAAAAGCAGTTAGCTGCATATTCAGTACACTCAGGAGCATGCATGCACACTCAGTTTCACAAACACTTTACTGAGCCTGGAAATGTTATCATAGCAGTTTAAAATGACAGCACTTTGGTTAAAAGAACAGTTCACTCAAAAATCATTTTCAAATCCTTATGTCGTTCCAATCCTGTATCATTTTCCCTGTTCTGTGAAACAAAATAACATGCGAGTCATCCTGTGTGGGTTATTTTCCATACCATAAAAGTGGAGTGTGAGAAGTACTAACACCAAGCTCCAATATCTTAAAATGAAAAATGTTTGAAAGTGTCATAAGTTTAGACACATGCTTTATTCCAAACTTCTGCAGCTATATGTTCAGTATTTACTGAAAATCCTCCTTTTCACTATAGCTTTCGAAAAAAAATCTATATTTTATTAGATTTAATATATCTACTATTTCATTCTCTTTTAATGTTTTACAGAAGAAAAAAGGTTTGGAATGATATGGGGGTTGAATAAATGACAAAAGCTCCTTATTTCTCCCTTTTATAAAAAAAGTGACCTATTTCTTTAGGAAATGAATCGCTGTATAAAAGTCTTTACACAATAGATCAGTAAAAGATATTCTAAAGACTTTTTTAAAAAGTTCTGCTTTTTGTACATACAAGAGGCAACAAACTAGTGCTTGTTGGACTTCACCAGCTCAGAGCTGCTTAAGACATCTTTGGCAGCATGAGAACTCTGAAACTCTGTTAATCAATACCATCCCTGAGGTAGTGGCTCTCTCTCAAAGCTGCTTACATGGCTTTTCCGATTCCCCTTGCTTTCTTTCTCCCATCCTTTTCTCCAACACTCACTGCACACTGGAGCTTCAGATCTCCCACACATGGGAAGAGCTCATTTCCAGGCCCATCCCTCACTTCTGCCTATCTGTGTCTCTCTCGCTTTCTTGTTCTCTGGACTTCACCCAGGTCTGGTCTAATTAGGCCCTTTTGTACCCACCAATGTGCCTTGTTTAATCTGTGTGCTGTGTCTCAGACTCTAGCTCAGCCTAATACAATAGTCTGCCAGACCCTCCACAAGTGGTGATCTGGGCCCTTATTCCATAAAGCAGACACAAAGGAGCAGAATAATGGCCCCCAGTTGCAGGGAAAGGAGCCACTCCTCTGGGCTGTTTGAACTCGGCACGGGGCTGGCGACAGACGTTGCGTAGGGAGAGAGAGCTTTGCTCTTTGTGTGAGATGGCAAAGCCGTTTTTGCAATACCTCCACCACATCCCTGGACAGGCAGTGTTTACTGACTGCAGTGTGGTGGTAATATTGACTCCAGCAATTTCCTTGTTTACAGCACTGTAAACTTTACAGTCAACAACCATTGAATAAACAGTGCATTTTATCTTGTTGCAGGACTGCATTGTTTGCTTGCGTGTTGTTTTCATCAAACCGGCTGTTAGTAGGTTAGTGGACGGCCCCCCTCCTCTCCCACAGCAACTCGGACAACCAACACCCACAATTAGAAAGGAAGCCAGCCTGGCCACTTCCACCCTGGATGCAGTTTACTGGCCTGCACATAGTTTCTTGCAAAGGTCTTGGTTTTGCCATGTGCATTTATAGAGATATATCAATGAACTTGGTTAGGAGCCACCAGTTCCTCCCCTCACAGAACAGAGAAGCACGACTGGACCCATAAACCACTGACCATGTGCACTGTGGAGGCTGGTTGCTCAGGTGCAGGCTGATGCTAGCTCTACAGGAACAGAAAGCAGGCCAGCCTGAGCAGAGAGGAAGCCATGCTTGAGGATACACCATCTTCACCTTATAAAGCTCCTCCTTCATTCTCAACACTGGCCAACAAAGCTTTCAAGGATCTCAAGGAACTCTGGCTTTAAGTTCCTGTCAACCAACAATTTAAAAAAAGCACAGCCAATGTGGACAAAGTCTGAAATTTGGTCTGATATTAAAAAGATAGTTCACCCAAAAATGAACATTGTTTTCTTCTGTGCCACACAAAAGAAGGTATTTTGAGAAATGTCTTGGTGGTTTTGTGTCTCTAAAATGGAAGTCAATGGATTCCACTGTTGTTTGGTTACCAGTGTATTTCAAAATATATTCTTTGGTGTTCCTAAGAAGCAAAAAATCAGACAGGTTTGGAATGACATGAGAGAGAGTAAATGATGGAAGGGTTTTCATTTTTGGAAAACTATCCTTTTAGTGGTTGCATTCCTTTTCCAGTTCCACAGGAGTTTGTTTAACATCTACAGTGCAGATCTCATTCACTTTGTCTTGTTCATACATACAAGAGTAATTGAAAAACAAGTGGTCTTTAAGGCTGAAAAATATATAACAGAGACAGAAAGCAAAGCGATATAATGCGAATACTTTATTATCAATGTGTGAACGGTGTTAGCTTTTCATCTGGATATTAATAGTATATGAAAACTATACACCAAAACCAGGCTCTTCCTTTTTTTGCTGTATAATTTTTCAAATTGGTATTGAAAGATTCTTTATCTTTATAGATATTTATATATATAATATATAAGCCAAAGTGCATTTCCCGTTTTTTCCTCTTGTCCATGTACACATTGCACCATACATAAATAATTACATCGTAAAAATGACTCCAGTATTTACAAGTATAATATATATTTCTTATAATATATAAAACTTTATATTAAATCTAAGTAGATGATATTTGGGATGGTTTGGGGAGTCCAACAGTCTCTCATCATGAGTAAGTCCATGTGTGTGTGTTATCTGTGGTTGCTGAGGAGGATCTCCAGCCAGCAGGGGCAGGAGGTGATAAACTGGCGAGAGTAACAAGGACCCCAACCCTTCGCGAAGCTGATCCGCACACTGTTAGGGTCATATGGTCCATCCAGCAGCTCAGGCTCCGCCCCCTGCCTGAGCATGGACGAGCGTTCAAAGTCGAACACCTTGATGGAGTAGCCGGGCATCACCTTGCGCACCACCAAGCTGCGACTCCCCGGTATGTCCAGAGTTGGAGAGTTGACGAAGATGGGGTGCTGACTGCGGTTGTAAGCCCAGATCCCGTCCGACTCTTTGCTGAGGAGCAAGCCATAGCCGATCTTGCCGCGGGTTCGCTGCACAGTGCTGCTGCGCTGATCCAAGCTCAGCTGGCCGAGACAGAAGCCCGTGCCTTGAGGTAGGTCATAGAAAATGCTGACGGCAGGCTGGTACACCGTGTAGAGACGGCCCACCCGCGTCCGGTGCTCCCAGTATGCCACGTTACACCAGTGACTTTGTTTGGGGGCATCAGGTGACAGACTGGCATCTGAGAACAGAAAATAAGAGAAAGTGTAAGTCACTTCTATAACGTTATCAAGCAAACAAGATGAAAGCAGCTGCTGGCTGGAAGGACTATGATAAGAGAAGGTTTATTACGTCAGGTTGTGTGTGAACTCTGCACTGTCGTGTGTTACCTCAAGAGGGCACTACTTCAAAACTTAATTCATTAACGGTATCCCATAGATAAAGAAACAAAATCACAAATGAGATCTCTGTCATATTGCAATTGCATATCCTACCCAGCAATGAGATTAAATGGAGAGCAGATGCAAATTTTTCCTGAGAAAAGGCCCTAGTAACCTCACACACCTCACACAGAGCTTCAGAAGAGATCGAAACAATCTCAAATTTTGCTCAGACTTGCCAAGATACCAAAGTCAGCCATTGAGTGTTAGAGTTTTCAGCATGAACTGAAACATGATTAAATTCCCTCAAAACCAAATTATCCGAGCTATGCTAGCTTCCACATTGAGGCCTGCCACCTTCAGCACACTTTCAGCAAATATCCTCTCCAAAAACATGGAGAAACACACACCAGCACTGAGAGAACATCCAAAACTCCAATTCAGTTCATTTAATTCACTTTCCGTGCCTCAGGAGCCTGTCTGCACACTTTACACGATGCCAAACCCTGAACGAGTTACAACTCCCTGAATGCGTGTCTACCTCATCCACAAACACACACACACACACACACACACTCTTAAACACTTCCACTCAATCGCACACCACATTGTGTACATTTCTGCCTGCTCTTTCTTGATCCGCGGAGAAAGTGTTTGTGAAAGAGGGGGATATGGAAAAGCTATGAGCTCACATCCGTCAACAAACTCCTTCCCCCTCTGTTCTCCTCCACATTCCTGTGGGTGGGTGATGGTTTGGGTGGAGAAGGAGGGCCTCCTCCCTGCCAGCCCCTGCTGTGGGCTTGGGGACAGCTTTCAGCTCCCTGACAATTTAGCACAAGCCTGTGACCCCCTGACCCTTCAAGCTTCACACTATCAGCTCAGATTAACTCATGCACACTGAGCGGTGCCATTATTTTGCTCCTAAAGGCTATTGGCAGGGGGAATTTGTAAGGGTCTCAGTATTTTCACTCACTGTGCTCTCAGGGCTAAACAAATGCTCGGACCATTAACCACTGCCTCAAAAATCTGCCGTAGTACCAAGACCCCAGAATCCGGCCTCAAGAATCAACACAAGCATGCATACACACATCAATTGACTGTAATGGCCCCTCTGCTCGGGGGCCCCTGCATGTTAGCATTACTAAATTCCTCAGAACACTTTTCCTGCTTAAATGGTGCAATGAAAACATCACTCTCACCTTTACACTTAAAAAACACTCAGAGGATACTGTAACTGCTGATGAATTTATATCGTGTTCTTTAAAAGTCATTATATCTTGCAGGAATCTAGTAGGTCAGTAGCTCTGTTAAATCAGGGAAAATACATACCGGAAGACAAACTGAATTAAACTTATAATCAAACAGATGCAAAAAAATAATTGGAAGTGAAAAAATAAGTGGAACTTTTACATGGCCGTCTGACACAGAAATACAGTGATATGATTAATGTGAGAGGGAAACAGAATGAGGGTAACAATGTTTTGTAGGTTTAAACAGAGGTGCAAACATTAAAGGTTAATAATCGATTTAATGTTGAGTTTGGGAGCGAACAGTGCTCAGCCCAGAGACCGGCCCTTTTCCTGAGGGTGTCCGACATGTGTGTTCATGTGTTTTAAGTGTTTTAGAGTTGAAAAGAATATCAGCCAATGTTTGTGTTAGAGAGAGGAGTGTGTGTTTTGGCTGTTCTCGCCCGTGAGGTGCCGTGTGAGCGTGTATCAGGGAATGGAGACAGGAAAGGAAGAAAACAGACTGGGCAAACTCATTAGAACCTACAAGCTCTTAACTAACCCGTCCCATCTCTCTGGTTTTCAGATTTCCTCTGTCTTTTAGTCCTTTGTGAATATCTGTCATCAGACCATCCAGCCCTTGACAGGCTATTTATCTAAAAGCCTCTGAGAAATTCCTTTTATTTATTTATCTTGGGGGAAACTGTTACAGTGTTAAAGTAACTGCGTTACAGTGATATTTTACTGCACTGGTATTCTCAATAATCACTATTTAATGTACATTTTAAAGCTGCAATCCACAACTTCTGCCTCTCTATCGCCATCTCTGTTAAAAACCTACAAATGCAGGTGAATTTACATACTTTTCTTTACGTATGATGAAGTGCAATAAAGCCAAACTGATGCTGGACACAGGTCTGTCATGTACTTGTTCAATAACTGATTTTTGTTTATATTTAACCACAAAAGTTACAGACTGCAGCTTTTTGTTTCCAATATTTTCAATGTTCTGCATTTTCAAACCACTATTTAGAGCAGGCCTGTGAAAAAGTGAAACATACTGTTGCATTAGGTCAACATATAATCAAATATTTGATCAATTCAACCTGTCTATCGACCCACATGCAAAAACTACAACCTGCCACATAACTTCCTGTCTTTATCAGTGAGTCCCTAAAGTGACCAGAGACTAGCCTAATTATACAAAGCCTCATTACAACCAATTAGTTGCTCTGCTAACCTAATGAATACAAAAAATTAGAAATATGTGGTATTGCACAACCCGATTCACAATATTGTTGTATACTGTACATACTGTATCTAAATAATATAAAGGTCCTTAATTTTCTGCACACTTTAACTCAATGCAGAAGTTCGCATTAAATCGATGCGACGCATTTAAGCGTGCATGTGTGCGTGCATGTGTTCAGGTACGGGCTGGAAAACCCACATCAGCAGACACACAACAAGCAGGATGCAGAGTTCCTGTCTCCACTTCCCATGAGGCCTCACTCATGAGTCAGTCAAGTGTCTCTGACAAGCCGCTGGAAATACAGTCTTACTCAGAGCGGGAAACAGACAGACGGACGGCACCTTCACTCTAATCACGACCAATGACTCCACTTTAGCATAATAAACCTTATTTAAGCTATCAACAGCGGCGAGTAGGTGTTACTTCAAAGACAGTTGACATGTAAACTTGTGTAAACGTAATGACTCAGCAGCAGTTTAGTTAACAACACTCAAGAGCTGTGGGCCCGTCACTTTGAAAACAGATAATAATGCCAGGCTAAGTGGTAACTGCGTTCACCTCACTTTTGCCTTGGAACGTGCGCACACACACACACAAACACACACACACACACACACACACTCAGAAGGGGTAAAAGAAAAAGCTGGGAGCAATTACTCTGTTCTGTGTTCATTTAACCCCAGCACCTCTCAACAGCTCAGTTTACCCATTAGAAATGTAGAGTGTGTTATTATTGCTATTATATTCTTAAAACTGTCTCCGGCAGTGTCAATCTCTTTAAAGACGCACGCTGTCAGCAGCACGGAGGGGACAGCCATGTTGCAAGTCCTAAAACATAAGCCCACCAATTACAAAGTAGCTATCTGGTCATTTCACTGTCTGCCCACCCAAGCTAGCATCAGAAAAACATCAACAAATGTTTTACGAACATTCAAAAGACCAATTTTCACATTTTACTAACAACTATATATATATATAACGTTTATAAACATTCTATTCTACTACCATTACTGCAAGAAAGTTTTAGATAACTTTGAGAACTTTTAGACAACGTTAGCCAGCTTTCTAAGAACATTCCCTAAGCATTAAGTGGGAAGTTAGTTGGAAATGCATTAACATATAAGAGACATGATGCTTGAGGTATAATATTAGTGTAGTAAGGCAATCATATCTGAAGCACAGGCAACTGAGATCAAACACACACACACACACACTTTAGCTAGACAACCAGAGGTATTTCCTTTGAAATTCAGAGTTTGTACATAATGCTCTAGTGGACGTGCTTTACAATCAGTAAGATAAACATTCATTTCAAAGCTCATTCCCAGGCCAGATGACAACATTCCCATCACTAAAAAACACTTTACATAGGGCTTGAAGGTATGGCGGTATATACCATATATAATGTTAATCACATGCAAACATTGTTCACGACAGCTTTGAACAACAGCTTTTGAAGAATTCGTTTAACTCAAATAATGTGCTATATTTGCATTTGTACTTATCATTTCTTGAATGGCTAATCTTATGGTTTCATTTGCATCTAGTATCTTGTTCAATAATTTATTATACTAAATGTAATAAACATGCTCAATACACCCTAAAAATAACTACAGTAAATCGTGATATATCAGTACCGTGATACAGGGTTACTGTAATATAAGATTTCAGTCATACACCTCATACGATCTCTCTGCTCCTTCAGAACAGGAAACCTATAGGAAAGCCATTCAGGAGACCAGTTTAAGTCTACAAGCACACACACTCCAGACCAGACTAAAATTCCATTAACTTTAACTTTGAATACACAAAAGGAGCTTAATTGCTGTCTGTTTAATCCAGGGAATTCTGCAAATGTGAACTTATTTCTCCATAACTTTTCTGCCAGACCTTTTAACCAGAGAGGGAGAGAGATGCTGTTGCTTTGGAAATAATGTGATCCTAACATTCATTGCTTTCTTGAATTAAACTGATCTGGGAGAGAGCGAGAGAGAGAGGGAATGGAGGGGGAGTCCAAGTCTCTTATCCTGTGCCAAGGATTAGATTCCCTCCAGCTATTAGACTGTACCACTGGGCTGCCAGGCAGGGGGGAGAAAGTCAGGCAGTGTTTTTGTGAGCAGGAAAAACAGAGTTTGAGAGAACAGTGAAGTTTTGTGGTGTACAGAATTCATCCTTTGACAGGCCTAGGCATTATTCTGCTCACTGGAATCAGAGCGGGAAGTTGCTCTCTGGAAATCCGATTGCTTAAACAGGGAAAAAAGTGACCTCCCTCTTTCTCGTTTGTGTTTGGTACGGCTCTGATGTTTTAGACAACTATCACTACAAGACGACTTACGGCACAGAAACGGGCCACATTTAGGTTGGCGTCTGCACTATCTCTGCCATCAAAGACGGCTTTATCAGTCAGACGCACTAACCGAGAGCGCTTGCACACAGATGCCATTCCTTCTCTTTAAGCCTCCGTGTCTTTTTTTCCTTTTCGCTTCATAAATTCTTTGGAGTTTGGCTGTTTTCTCAGGCTCCTCGTTTACGCTGTTGGGCTTTAGGTAGTAAAACAACATCTCTGAGGGCTATAGAAGTGAAAGTAAAGAAACTGCACTGAGGGAGAAACATTTGATTCTGACTAACACAACACAGTCAGGCAAAACACAAACATATTCAAATAGGGCTACATGATTAGGACAAAAATCATCTCATGTTGATTATCGCATTGCAATCGCAGTTATCAATTTAGATTAATAGAATTAACATTAACATTCTTATTTTGATGTGCTTATTTGGAGCAACCGCATGCCAAAAAACTTGTATCTGTGCAACTGTTCATAAGAACTAGTTGTAATGAATTAATGACTCGTATAGCATCTGATTCATTGATCACTGCATTCAGCACACAACATACAGATCTGTGATTAATTACAAAAAATTAAAAATTCATGTAATGAGTGTTCCTGTAGCTCAGCTGGTAGAGCATTACGTTAGCAGTGCAAAGGTTGTGGGTTCGATCCCAGGGAACACAAGTACTAATAAAAATGTATACCTTGAATTTACTGTAAATCGCTTTGGATAAATGTAACGTAAATAACACAATTATGACTCATTTAGGTCTAAAATTATAGAAATAGACCTAAATGAGGTGCTATAAACACTTTTTCTAGTTAACCAGTCAATCGTGGAAGCTGTAACTGTAATCTTAATTATGCCTTTGATTAATTGCAAGATAAGAAACGCAACGGTTTCACTCTACAATTTACTTTTTGCTGTGTATGTATTTGTGGCTTTATTCTGGTTTCCTCCCTAAGATCATAGAAGAAAATACAGAAAAACTGAATTCATAGCCCAAAGTTACAGAGTGCCTGTACATTTGCATTGGGAATGATGACTGTATATTTTAATACTTTAGCTATGGCTTTAGCTAGTGTTAATGACGACTTGGTTAAATGTGCATAAGATTCACACCTCAGTCCCATAAAAAGCCCAGCTTAGGTAGTCATATTCACTGCCCTGTCTCTCTGGATTCCTTAACACTCACTGGTGTTGACATTTCAACACATGGGCCATCCGAGCCCAGAGAAACAAATGAGCGAGTATGCGGTCTCCCCGGGTCAGGTCGCTGGACCTTTGCAGTGATTTCCACAGCCCAGTGAAGCAGTGCAAAGACTCACAGATCTGTGTACTGATCTCCACAGGCAACTCTCAGCCAGAAGGACTGGAGGTTCCAACCTGAATTCCTTTACCATGAGAACAGATGGGGCAGTGTGAAGAACAAACTCCCAAAAACACACGGCATCTCAACTCCATGCTGCTGGTTCTATTAAGGAACATGGGATAAGTTTTAGGTTTGTGTTTGGGTGGGACCACTGTGCTTTGTCAATGCAACAAGGTGGAAGGGAAGTTCTGAACAGAGGCCATGCAAATATCCATAAGCAAAGCCATAAAGATATGATGAACTTTGAGGCTCTTTTACTTGCTGTGTCATTTAGTCATTTGTCACGTAGCTGACACTTTTATTCAAAGCAATTTACAGTGCATTTATGACAATGCAACATTTGAACCTCTAAGTTATCGGTTACCAGCCCAGAACTTTTAACCACTAGGTTACTGCACCCTATAAAAACCAACCCCTTGTAACAATAATCATACAACGGATAAAGATATGATGGTACTAACATCCATTGCAGGCCCTCCAATCACACGTGGACAGAATAAACAGCGTCCCACACAAAAGCAAAAAGCTGCCTAACAAAGTTTCACTGAACTGAAAGAAGGTTTTAAATGTGCAGCTTTATATCACAACCATAAGCTCTAATAATCTAAATAATAAAAAAGATGCTCATACATACACACCACTAGAGGCAGCGTGACAATTAGCATGAAATAATGATACTGATCATGTGATGCAGACACTGAATTACTATCGGACTAAAATAACAATGAGTAATTTAAAGAGAATAAAATTAAAATATTTAAAAATAACACGTCTGCTTGTGCTCGTTTTATATCCATACAGTAACATCACAATAACGATCACAAAAAAACGTACTTCAGATGCACATTACAACCAGGTGTAAACAGAGACTATTACTCATGAGTGTCATTTATCATAAAACTGGAGCTGATCACAGCAACCTCTGAAGTGACAGAAGATATCAAGCCACTGTATGTCAATGAGAAGCGGCAGCTGAACCTCAGACAGCCGGTACGGTTTCACAGCTGAGAGTCACGCCAGCCTTCAGACGGATTCTGAGCTCAGGCTAATGTAAGACGAAAGCTGTGTATTTGGATCCAGCATGTCTGAAAGGTGATGGACACACGCACAGATCAGATGATGAGCTGCTATTGATCAGCCCACTGGATCATAAACACTCCAGCCAATGTCTCCTGACAGCAGCCTGCGCTTCTGTTTCACACATGCTGGCCAGCTGCGCAGCTGCTCTCTAGAACAAAGCCAAATGTTTGTTATGCATTAAAAATGCAGGAGTGAGCCTTTCAATTGCCTTGTGACTTATTGGTACATGTAAATTTAAAGGAATTTAACAATTCTGGTTCCTTAATGATGCTAACATATTTTCATGTTAGAACAATGTATTATTTATTGCAACCAAACTTCAAATGCGTATGTCATCCTAAACAACCAATTACACTTATTTAAAAGCTGCTTAAATTAAAATCTGACAGCAAGCTCACAATTCAGCTAAACCATTTCTTGTGCTGTAGATTTAGCAGCACGTGTTTTCATTTAGGCACTCTGCTGAAACATTTGCCTCAGGAACTTACGAAGTACCTCACAGAAAGCAGAAGTGAATAAGTCTGTTTGCTGTGGGATCTTAATACGGGCCACTGAGGTACGGCACAAACTCCCCATCAAGACCTCCAATTGCCTTTAGCAAGAGAGACCAAACTTTAGACACAGAGCAAATATGTCAAGCTGGTATGGATCAACTTATTATTGCTCTGCTTTACAGTGTTCACAAATCTGTCAGATTGATTGAACTAAAACAGCTACAGTGTGTTTCTTTATAACACTAGTCACATCAGAGAACGTGCTGCGGCTAAGTGAGTGAGTGCCTGATTGCATTTTAATTGCCGGGCCTATCTCTCTCACCCTCTCTTGCTCTTTCTATATCTCTCTCGCCCTTATATGTTTTGCAGTCATTAGCGTCAAGTTCAAGGACTTCTAAACGCTAAGAAAAGCAGACGGCTTCTTCTTTAGTCACTGGAGTATGTTGACTATTCTGCAATACCTATGTGTAATATTGTTGGATTACTAAAAGATCTGTAGTTGCGTTGCATTGTGCGTTTGCATAGCTACAACCCAGCCAACAATTTTGATTTGTATGAACGTTTTCCTAACATTTCAAGTAACAAAAACATTAATATTGATATTTTGTTCTGTAGTTCTAAGAGCAATCAAAGCACGTTGAACATTGAGAAAACATTTAAAGAACGTTAGCCAAGAACATTGTCTGTTAGCTGGGAAGCGTCTGCGCTCATGTATTGTTAAACAGTAGAGTATATTGCAGGCCTATGTTCGACTCAAAACAAAGGTGTAAAGTCATGTTGTTTTTGCAGCTGAATAGCTCTTTAGGTTTTACGAGTCTGTGAGATGGATCTGACTTTTGTGAGCATATAACAGAATTCCCCTTTTTCCCCGTTTCTCTGATGACTGACATACAGATCCCACTTGGTTGGTCTGAATATTATTTCCATATTTTTGAGTAGCAAACACACGAGGGAAATAATAACTCTCCTCATGGTGTTCTGGAAAAATCTAAAAATATACTGATGCCAACATAAGTTAGCTTGACAAGCGTGCACTTCTTTTAACCCTGTTGATCGTAGCGTCCGTTTCTAAAGCAAGCGTACATCATCACTGCTTGGCCAAACTCTTGGAAAAAAACACAAAAAGAGCACTGAGAAATTAAACAGTAAAAATATAAAAGACAGGAAACTCAAATGTGATGTTACCAATGCACCCAGTGTGAGAATAACATTACGTCAGAATATAACTCTCACCATACGAAGAGCTGAAAGTCACGCATAAAGACAGACTTAATGAGCTGATGAAATCAGAATAAGAGTTTTGTGGCTTTTAGTCCTTGTCAGTTACTGTTAAAGGCACGGTAGACGATATCTTCCAGACACATTTTTTGTTATGCTGGTTGAAAGTTTCTTCATATCCTGATAGCTAAGCAAATATACACGTATATTTAAATATATTTATATAAATATATCTTCTGTGGAAGGCACAAGACCATCCAATCATTACATTCGGTCTGACTACCTGCCAATCTATGTATGTGTTCATGTTTGGAGGAGGCGTGGCTTTGGACTTTGGATTTTATGCTTTCTAAGCTAGCTTGCTCTTGCTAGCCTCTCCAAAAATGCCTACCCTACCTTTAAGATCATCTATATTATGGATCATTATATTCTTTTTTTAACAGATAAACATTTAAAACTGACAGTCTTTCACTTTTCCAAAACGGGGCCATGATTTTTTATGACTCATACTGCACTCACTTATTTTGTTCAATATCCTATAAAACGCTCTCTGGAATGAAAATACCTTAATTCTTTCCAACAGCATGACTATACAACCTACATTAAATGAAACATGGCTATGCAAAGTAAACTAAAAGCTATTAACTATTTTGATATGCCCTGCCCCAGCCGCTTATTCAATAAGATGTATGTACACACTCGGAAGAAAACTGCACTTGTTATTCAATTACATGTGAGGCCACAACTCCACCGAGCCACAAGCACAAATGCACGTACACTGTGTGCCTGTTTCTCCATGCATCCTTCTTAATGAAGGTTAACGTGAGAATGTCGGACTCCACGGGCCCCTGCAGTTAATCCACCCAGCGCCTTCTGCAGTCCAAAGGAATGCGTCGACTCTCCCAGTTTTATAAATACTGACCGCCACAGGTCCCTGCACAACTGTCAATGTTTCTCTAGGGAGGAAGGGGAAAACATTCGTCACTTTATTTTAGCCAGGCAATCAAAACGCAGGCCTAAATCACAGCCCGTCTGCCCCGGTGCCAGGCTCCAGAATTTATAATTGCCAGGGTTCCTAAACGGGTCGAGAAATAAAAACAGCGATGGTCGCTCAAAGGAATATTGTTTCCCTCCTTTCGCAGCCTTGAATAAAGACTGACTAAAACACTAAACTAACAGTTGGACATTCCATACATTTTTAATGGCATGGCTGCCTCTTTATTTGTTTCCTTAACCCTGTGGCCTGGACTCTATGAATGGCTCCATTGGAGGAGACAGGCAGGCACAGCAGCATGCAGGCTGGAGGGAGGGAGAAGAAAGATGGCTGCCCCAGCCTTCCCAGAGTGCACTGCAGGATTGCTCACTCATTATTGGCCGAGGGTGGGGTAACTAAGGAAATACTAAACTATACAAAAGAACAGCTCTTTAACAAGCCTTGTGTAGGTGAGGTGTCTTTATATTGGACACTTTGGTAACACGCTGGCTAGCCAATGAGCACGCAAGTTCGAAAACAGTGAAAGTTGGTGCCACGCTGTATTAAAACACAGATCAAGAGTAATAGATTTAACTGAGTCAAAACGAATGCAAGGTTTATCTTCGATAAAAGATCGGTCATTCTCCCTCTCCAAAACACTTCTTGAAATATTTATAACAGTCAAACAACATAGACAGCAAAAACAATTCTAATCTAATATCTTTGAAATCCAAGCCTGGTTCCTCATCGAGGAGGCCAAGTTGCATGCGCTCACACACGCAATCCCACTGACAACAAACACAGAGACACAAACAATGTCATAATAAACAAATACGCAACCAGTTTTTTGTTGTGGGATACAATATAGGCGGGCGACTAATTCAGCTGTCAGCTATTGGCTGATGAGTGTGTTTGGCTTGTTTATGTGTGTTATGTAAAGGAAAGAGGAAGCCAGTCATTCAGAACAGGAACACACACTCAAGAAGAGCTGCGTGGTGTAGCAATGACAGCACAGTACCGACCGTGTTTGTCTTGCATGTATTTGCATGCGTTGCATGTCCCAGTCAAAATAAAAAAAACAACGTGACTTGAAACAATGCGACAAATCAACAAAATACGTGACATTGATGCTCACATGCATCTGCAAACACGCATTCTAACGCGTCACCTCCAGGCCGCTGGTGTTCTCTTCAACATTCCTCAGCTTCCCCCGCCGCCCCAGCTAACAATTTTACATTGTTTGAACGTTACCCTAACGTTTCCCTAACAAAAATATTACAAATTTTGAATGTTATAGAAATGTCCAGTTTTTTAGATGTTGTATTAACATTAGTGCTTGGTTATAAAAACATTAGTCAAACATTTTTTGATTCTGTAACACTTTTTTGATATGATACATAAACCTTAAACCTAGTTCTACCTAAAGTTCTACTATTGTTACTGCAAGAATGTTTTTTGACAACTTTAAGAGAACTTTTACAAAACGTTAGCCAACGTACTGAGAACGTTCCCTGTTAGCTGGGGTCAAAGGGGTAGTTGAACAGCCCTTGCGCTGCGAAACCCAGGAAAGCTTTTTAAAACAGGATGTTTGGCTGAGACCTCCTTCCCCTCAAATAAACAATCCGCAGAAGCTGATTTTCTGGAGGCAGGGTGGAAGTACTCCAGTCACATTATTTCCACATCCCGTATCCTGGAGCACTCGGGGCCTTGAGGGAGTGTGGGCAGGCTCTGGGACTGCGGTGGAAACCTGAGGCCCCATGCCAGGCAACGGGAAAAGGGGAGAAGGAGAGAAAGATAAAAGGAGGGAAAAACAGAGACGGAGAGACACAC
>JAZGTK010010365.1:0-16450 GCA_036877625.1 Ambastaia sidthimunki | reverse complement strand
CATTGCGAAAAATCGGAAGTGTCTCCAGGCAAAAACTGACTATAGATATGAGAATGACCATGACTGAAATGATGGCGATAATCCTGGCAGGCCCTGAACTTTCTGGGTACTCAAACAGCAGCCATACCTGCCTCTGAAACTCATTTTCCGGAAGAAGTTTCTCCTCCTCCTTAATAAATCCCTCATCCTCTCTAAACATCTCAATGGCTTCTTCTCCAAGCTCATAAAAACGTATTTCCTCAGAAAAAATATCCAGTGTTACATTAACAGGCCTTCGTAACCTGCCGCCTGATTGGTAGTAGTAGAGAATGGCATCAAAGCTCGGGCGGTTCCTGTCAAAAAAGTACTCATTTCTTAGAGGGTCAAAATAGCGCATTCTCTTTTTAGGGTCCCCGAGCAACGTCTCTGGAAACTGAGACAAAGTTTTGAGCTGCGTCTCGAAACGCAGGCCAGAGATGTTAATGACCACCCTCTCGCAGCACTCATGGTCTGGTTCCGGGTCATATGTGTCCTGTGGCTGACCCGGAAGAGCTGCAGCTTCATCGAGTGGGTCGCCCGTGGCAACAGTCATGCTGTGAATGAATGCAACCTGCAGTCTGTGGTCAGGATGCAATTGTGTGGCCTCTGATAAAGGTTGTGGGGCAAAAAACAAGGAAAATCAGGGCTTCTTCTTCTCACTTCTCACGCTGACCCCTCTCATGGGCACTAAAATCCAGGAAACACTGAAATTAAACAGAAAAAAGCACTTAGGGACAATGTGTATTTTGTAAAAACGGACTTGCTTAATATGCATTTTTCTATTTCAATTAATTCTATACAATAGTTTATATTTTCCAAGACAATGCATAAAGTAGACACTGAAAAACTATAAAATCTGTTAAAATGACAATCAACAGATATCGAAGAACTGCACAGAGTCTAAAAACTACTGCCATAGAAAAAGCACACAGAATACAGCTCTACAAAACCAGGCCATCTAAAACATCAATCAATCATATGGAGAAGTCAGTCTGACCACTTTACACATTGTATTTGCTCTTATCTGCCAAGTAGATCAATACTTGCCACGGCAAGTCTATATCATGCCTCTTAGGATTCAATTATGCACCGTAAATCTAATAACATCCTGAGTGCACTTAAATTATAGTTGGATATTTCAAAACCTACCTAAATGCAATTTCACCAAGACGGCATGATGCTTTGTGCCTGAGAAAAGTTAAAGCACTCCAACACTGTCTACATTTTCCCATCAACAGGTATATATATTTTAATTGAAGGCATAAATACACATCACCATTTTGAAATTGTGTTAATCTAAATTACAGGCAAACATTTTTTTTTAATTCACTGCTGTTTAATAATCTTTTATGGTGTTGCTTATCCAATAAAACACATTATTGTAGCTTCAGTGTGTTGCTCAATTAACAAAACTTTAAATGTAACAAAGAGTGAGCTACACGTTCACCCACTAGCATCATTAAAATAAAGCAAACTGTTGGTTACGCAAGCTTACCTCCAAGCATGAGTTTTCAAAGCGCCGGAGAAATCATTTGCAAAACGATGGCGTGGATCGGTTTGTTTACATAACACCAGCAGAACTAATAAACGTCTCGTTTTCAGGGTCAGCTGTGTCTTTCATCTGCCATTCATTACAGGTGTTGCAATGATCCAGGTCTTCCACCCGCTGCGCCAGAACTGCTGCGCTGGACTTGAAAATATCCACCCGTGTCGCAGCCTTCAGGACAAACGAATCTCATACAGCTGCATGTCTGAAGCAGGTTAAGCAAAGAGGACACCCTTAAAGTGATGTTTTCAAAGAGCTTCCCATTGAAACGGTACAAGGATGCTAAGGTCAGCAAAATCAGACGCCCCGCGTGTCTTCATGAGACGTGATGTTTTCCGCAACAGCAGGAGTGTTGTCTCGACTCAATTCAGAGATCTGCAAAGAAACAGGGCAGCTGGTTGCGCTGGGCGTCGCCTGAAACAAGCTTACATTACACAAGATAGTAACAATGAACAAAAAAGACGGAAATTGCCTGAATACGTGTGGCTATTTAAGTTAAATGACCAAATTGATGCTCTGAGGAGTGGCAACATCTTGCGCCCATCTCTATCTTATGGGTACAAATCCATAGAGCGTCACGTTTCAAATGTTCCCAGTCATGATTTTGCATGTTTTTCCCGTTGGGCAGAGACAGCGTCCCTTTTAACGTCTTAATCAATTGCCCAAAATAATGTTGTGATCATCGAACACATATTCAGAGCGCAGGCTCATGCACCCATAAAAAACACATCACACCGGCTGTGCTCAGTGTTTTTACCCCATCAAGCAAGCGCAAGGTGTCTGCAGTGACATATTCAGCGTTTGGTTCCTCTCTAGGTGGATCAAAGCATGCCCATGCAATGCCGCGCTACAGGCATTCACCTATTTATCTTTGTAACTCAAGGCATTGATGCATTAAACATGCATTAAAAAATGTAAAAGTCAACCTTCCCAAGTCGTTTTCAAGACGCACGCATCCGGAAAATATCCATCAGAATATGCACATGGATTCCTCGCGCGCTTGCTCGTGCTCTCTTCGTTCATTTTAGGGAGTGGCGCGGCGCGAGCGAGCGAGCTTTATCGCATCAAAGTTTCGCCTTTTACTTAATAAAGCTGTAAGAGCGAGATGTTTAGGCTGCAGTTGGGCACCTCCGCGCATACAAAGGGACTACAGTGAGCTGTGCCGCTGCTCACCACTCCTTACTGTTAATACAGCGTGGGCAAATTAAAGGGGACGCACCTTTACTGCGCTAATACAGCTGCTGCTCATACCCAAACCTTTTCAACACAGTCCGGGTATCAGCAGCACAATTTTGAAAATGTGTATTAAAGTCATTGTAGTGTATATGTATATATAATATTTCACATAAATAATAAATAATTCTTTGTAAAAACGAAATTATTAATTAATATTTATTTATTACATATATGTCCAAATCATTATTTTACTTACTTATGAAAAAGTACTTTTATAAACATATTAGTAACAAAAGGCAAACCTTAGACTTCTAAATATAACTACCATGAGTTTGGGTATATTATACCTGTTACATGCATCTATAACATATGACTGATGGGAAGAATAATTGACCAAGTATAATTAACAGCATTTTTTCTCACTCTGGCCTTGCTTGCAGTCTAATGAGCCCATGCATCTTTGCTGTCTTTAAACTGTAAAGATTGAATTTTAAGCATTAATGTAAATGAAAACTTGCTTTTTGGTGGTAATGAATAGCATTCTAAATCTGGCTTTGATGATCACACTCTGTGTTTTATTATAAAAGTTTAAGCATACACTGCCAAATTGAACAAATTATTACAGGTTTTCAACCCTTCAATGGAAACCTGTGATAATTCTTCTACTTTGGCTAGAGGACCTCAATATGTCTGTTTTTTTATAAAATGAAATGAGGAATGGCCAGCGTGAATCTACAGTGGGTACATTGGGAAAGTCTCTCAGGGGACTGTAGCTCTGTTTGTTCAAGAGAGAGAGGACAAACTGTGCGTGCCTGGCTGTATGCAAACTGCCTCTGAATGTTTGCAAAAAGAGTACAATAAACATCAACTGACGAATCTCTTTGCAGCTGCATGTAGCACTTATTGATGCCGCTGGATTGATGTGATGGACATTTGATGAAAGTGGGTATTATGAATAGATGTTTGGATAAATAAAGGAGATGAGGATATTAGAGTTTATAGTGACTGATTGATTTGTAATGAGAAAAAGATTGAAAGGTGAAACGTACCCCCCATCTGAACGGTTAAAGAGACAGTTCACCCAAAAATGAAAATTCAGTAAGACACGAGAACCAGTTTAGTGTCAATAATATCAATGATATTGATTAAAATGTGGGTGCAAACAAGCAGGATGGAAGATTATCACAAAATAATGTTTTAGATTTTGGTCATTTTCTCACACACTTCTAACAAAAGTCTTCAGAGGCCATACAAGCTACATTTATAGTACTTTTATGGGTTTTTTTTTCTTTTTGAGCTTGACTTTTATAGTTTCATGAGGGTTGTGTAATGTAAAACGTATCCTTTTGTCTTCCATGAGAATGATAACAGCATACGGGTTGAAACAAAGTATATGTTGATAAATTAATTATTCTTCCTAAAATTTTTTTTATTTTTTTCTCTCAAATTCAGAACGGTTAACAGTATAATCGAAAGCAACACTCAAGCCCTGTTCTTCCAGTCTAATTTATCTCTCTGTGCCAAACTGCCAAATGGAATGATGCAGTTAATTGATGCATCACAAATGGATCTAAGCAACATCTGCGCATGAGGTAGGACCCAGACCAGCATATGGCTCCCGAGATGCCTAAAAGAACTGCTTACCTGCCTGTAGAGTAGTGACTAAATGCTTCCTAATAGTAACCATGTTTTAAGGTTACTATTTATTGGTCATAATTCAGATTTGTCTTGCAAAACAGCTAGTGCTAGCATGCTTAATACTGCCACCTTGACTCCACCTTATTGGTCCCTTTAAAGTTGTAGTTACTGTGTTTACTTACAGAAACTGAAGTGAATCATCTGAATTATCTGAATCATTCTTCCCTCTTCATCGACTTTTATCTCTACACAACTAGACATACATCTTAACATACACGGTATGGTTGTCTGCATGGGGCTGTAATGGCCTGCTAATTATTTATGAGGACAATTTCCCTTTGAAATTAAAGCATTTAAAAGTTTGCTCATTCCCTTCCCCCAAAAGCAGCAATTATAAATGTTTACATTACATTAGCTAGACAGCATTAATTATTCCTACAATGTTTATGTTTTCATAAATAGTTTTTCAATGAATTTCTTATAATACTGTGGCTATAATATTTATTGTAAATATAAAAAATACACTTTTATTTCAAAGAAAAAATATAAAGTTCAATAATATTAACACACATTGATCTTTTTTGACAACATGCCCTAATACTGGGAACATTTATATAGCATTTTATAGGTTATAGATGAAAATCATTCTTGAATTAAATGTTCAACATTATTATTCAGTGTTAGGGATCTATAAGTTTATGTGTTTAGATTATTTGTCAGTGCACCCAGCAATGATCCAATATTTAGTTCATTGTAAACTATGTGTAACAGTTGGAAGAAAATTGCATATGTGCATGTTTGTGCATGTATGGCTGTGTGCATGTGAGATATAGCAGTGAGCTGGTGATCGTGCCCTTTTCGAGCTGGGACCGATTTGCTCAGGAGACCTTGATCTCATGCTTCACTGTAGCAACCAGTGCAGAAGACTGCAGTACACAATGACTCAGACAAGCTTAATCCACTAACCACACATACGCACTTCAGACCACCATAAACATAAACCAAGACTGATACCTATATTTATTATATAAGAAATATATTACTTATATTTCAATGCACTAATGAATATTTTTCCAGTTGCTTAAATAAAAACTACATAAAGAATGTGCTGTTTTATTTCTTAAATAATAATTCTATGCTGAAACTAAAATACCATGTGGAAAAATTGTCCTTATACAGTACTAAATGACTGTCAATTTCTGCACTGTTTTACAGTAAATGACCACAAATGGCTCCTATTTTCAGTATTTCTTTCCCTTTCCAACATAAGGTGGACCATATCATTTTGTCCAGTGGTATGGTAGTCTAATTTAGAAGGAGTAATGCAAGCCCAAGACAAAATAGGAACAAGCTTGTTAGTGCAGAATCTCTCTCTAAAACAATATCTGTGGTACGTAATTGGTTTACACATTATGATATCATTTCCTTGTCTGTTTCATTACAGTAAGATCCTCTCCTGATATTTTTACTTTACTATACAAACCTGCTAACGGTGCTGGTGGGAGGCATCTCTGCCCATCCCCCTACATGCACTTCTATGGAATGGGTTCCAATGGCAGCCAATAGGGTGTCATTTTTGCATGCTGCCTCAGAATGGATTCTCCTATTGATTTTGGGAGAGAGTTCCCCTCCCTCCCATTTTGGCGAGTGGAAAAATCTATTTGAGGGCTTCTCCACATTACCTGTAGAGCTTTTTGCTTGGAATGGATGCGTACATTGATTGAAACAAAACAGACAGATTGGGTCAGATCAGTTTGGTTTGCACAAGCTCTGTGATTAGATGCATAACCAGCGCACTGCAAACAGCCCCAGCACACGCTATATGCATATACATACCGACCTGAATGCATGAAAGTGTACACATCAATTCTGTTGACACATCAAGGTCGTTGGGTGGAATTTGTTTTTCCAGTCGTCCCGCGACACTTAACTTCCACACTGTTAACTCTTAACATCTGCATCTATCTTTTGCTTTATTGGCATGACACATAAATGAAAGCTTATCTACATTCCAAATACTAAAAAACTATAATAGTGTAATAACATAGCAAACCACAATAAAAATGAATGAAAGTGACATGTTTTTGTCAGTTATGGTTACCCATAACCAAAATGTGACCTCTGTATTTAACCCATCCTTCGTGAGGAGTGAACACACACTGCAAGTCGTGATAACACACACACCCAGAGCATTGGGCAGCTATCCCAGCAGCACCCGCTGAGCAATCAGGGGTTAGGTGTCTTGCTCAAGGGCACTTCAGTTGCTACCTGCCGGCGCTGGAATCGAACCAGCAACCTACTGATTACAAGCCCGACTCCTTAACCAGTATACCACAACTGCCTCAATAGTGCACAAGTACTATGTATAATAACCAAATACAAATATTAACTAAATGTAAATATATAGACTAACTTAAAAATAGAATTACATGGAACACATTTAAAAATAAACAATACTTTAGAAAGTTTAAATAAAATTAATAATTATAATATCAGTTATTAGGAATAGCTGTTGTGATACAGGACAACACAGACTCTCTCTCTCTCTCTCTCTCTCTCTCTCTCTCTCTCGCTCTTTCCTGGGTTATGCCCTAAGGAGACTGTAGAGGAAAGAGCTCACCTGCCATAGAGACAGAGAGCAGTTACTGATCACCTCTGGCATGCTGTTAAGATGTACCTGTCCCCTCACTGTGCTCTAGGTCAAATAAGAGTAGCTACAGTGCACAGCAAGCAAGCTACAGCAAACCGGGCCAAAACCTGCGCTGACAGGGGTATGGCAAGGTTTCAAGTCAAAGCAGCCAAAACGCCACAATTTTCATAATTTGTTTAGATGTTCTTTAAACATATTAATGTTGGAAATGATTCAGAATCTAAAGTATATATTAATATATAATATATAAAATATATAACTGTTGTAAAAAACAAGTTTTTATGTTTATTTTCATTGCACAGTGGAACTAAAATTAAGTGGGTCTTGCCTATTCAAAACAACATACAATAACACAGTACTAGTGAGTTCAGTGTGATTGCAAAAGTGTGGCTATGCAGTTGCTAGAGTGTTATAGTTGGTATATAAATCTGGATTTTAATGGATCTGGAGCAAATTAAAATCTGGAATATTAGTTGAAGCTGATGTCATTGTTTTATACATAATATATATTAACTATATTCCACTTTTTTGGTGGAATTTTACCAGGAGCTGTTTTCATGCCTTTCCAGTGAACTCTGGAAAATAGGCCATGAGAGAATCCTGCAGCACAATGTGAAGGAATATCTTGTTGGAAAGGCCGGCAGTGATCTCTGCATGATGGACAGTGTCATGGAAAAAGAGAGAGCCAAGCCTGGAGGATAAAGGAAAACCCCTTGAACTGTTTCTGTTTTCTGTTTCATCTCCATCTACTGCATAGAGAATCCTGGATTATCCCCTCCAGTATGGCTTCCTGGCATGGAAGAAACCGGCAGTGTGGAGCAGACATAGGGAAGACCATCTGGTTTGGGTCAAACTGGACTCCATAAAGAGATTTACACTGTAGGAGTGTGTATTAGTATTGCTTGCATGTGTGTGCTGAAATTATAGATCCAGTGAGTAATGGGTGCAGGTGCATTGTGGTCTGAATAGCCAATGAGGAATGTAGATTCATATGCTGTAATGCTAAAAAAGGGCAGACTTACCTCGGTCTGGTGATGATATGGGGACCAAACATTGCACAGAAATATTTAAGTATTTATGTAACTGTTGCATAATCCAGCATCATTCAGTCAGAGCTTCGTTCAGTTATTGAGAGCTAATCATTTTAAAGTAAACACCTACTAATGAGAGAGAGAAAGAACTCCATCTGGTCACAGTGTGACAACATTTCCTTTCAACTCCCTCTTCAAAATGGTGACAATTCAACCCATCTGTGGCCACAACATGACAGGCATAGAAACAAAATGCTGGAGTGTCATCAGAGTCAAAAATCTGCTCTTTCGTTCCCCTGGACTATGTAATAATGTATTTTCAATTTTATGTAGAAAAAAGATTTTCAGTTTAACAGGTAAATTTTAAACGAAAGTTAAAGCATTCATGTTAACTAGTTGGAAATGACAGCATAATGAGTGCATAAAGCAAATTGTTCATGTACCTTTCTGTTATGTGGAAAACACATGTCTGCAATCTTAATTTTTAGAAATTGAAGAATCAGAACCGATTCAGCCTTTTCTGTGCATTTACGACAAAAAAAACATATTGTGGTATGTACATTTACAAAAGTCCACAATTAAATTCTGCTATTCTATGAAAAATGCACATCTGAGAGAAAAGTCTCTAAGGAATATTAAATTTCTTTTGCTGACTTAATAAAAATTACAAATTAAATTTGGGGCTTCAGAAAGTAAATCTGAAAAAGTCCTTGGTTTATACAGGGAATCGTATCCTTTTATAAGCTTTTTAGTTTTAAAATAAGCGTTCAAGAATGTGGAGTAATCACAGAGCTGTTCATCTGCATTTAGTATCGGTGACTCATCCTGCAGGGGTATGTATACGGGTGGCATCCCTCTTTTCACATATACAGTATTTATAGCATATCACCACAAAATGAGGAGGTCCACATTCACAGATAAATACACCCAAAAATGTTCTCATCAAAGTGAGAAAGGACAAGATCATAATGCTAAACAAAACGGCACTTTGGATCATTTAAGGTGAAAACTGCATGTACACACTCAAATTCCTCCACTTGGACTCTAAAGACTCTGCAGTGTTTGAAGGTCACGCAACTGGGCCACTGCAGTTTTAAGCCTGACTTCCTCAAAGGCACATTGAACTATGAAACACAGAGAAAGTTTTAGGTCATATTTTTACCTGTCTGGTCTGTGTCTGGTCGGGGTATCAGTGTTCCTACGCTGTGTCTGTTATAGTAATTCTGCACTCTGTATTTTAAAACAGACATGCATTTATGCATTTAACAGATGCTTTTATCCAAAGTGTTTTACATTGCTTTGAAAGTACAGTTTATCAGTTCTTGCATTGCCTAAGAATCAAACCCATGACTTTGGCATTACTGCCATCATGTAGTTTGAGCTACAGGAAACAGATCGTTTACCACAAAACATTGCATATCACTCATGGCTAACTATTAACCTTAGTATACAAGTCAAGGAGAGACGATATCTTCTAGCAGGAGGTTTTAATGGGAAATTGTTACCGTTCTGTAAAAGCAATAAGGTACTAGATGGGCTATATTGTGAATAAAGTCACTCCTAAAGGATGTAGTTATGCATTTTGTGAAACTGGCAACCCCAAAAACACATCCTGTGGCCCTACACATTGAATTAAAACCATGACTATATCCACAATACATCACTACCTCTTGCACCATATTGCTCATTTATTCTTTTCACAGGATGCAGTTCAAACATTGCATCAAGACAACAGCCTTTATGTCACGGTTGATGGAAGGTTCCACATATGCATAGAGCTCATTAGAATGATGTAAGTTGGTATGTGATGTGATGCACAGACAAATGGGACCAGAGAAAGAGACCAACACCACTCAAAAATGACAAGGAATTAATCACATTTATGACACATTTATCAGTTTATACAGCAACGTCAAAGACAACAGCCTGACAACACATGACAATTGATGGATCTAGCATAACTAGCACACCCCCACACCATTATGGCGGTGATGGAGAGGGGTGTTTAGGAGCACTTACGTGGAGTTAAGAGTCTTACATGTAGCAGCAAAACAGCACATGAACACAGGAGTCCATCTTCTTTTGTTAAACTGACAGAATACTGAAAACAGAAAAGGCAAGTGGTGTGCTGGGACTGGCTAGCCAGGGGGAAATCAGGGCCCACAGGCTGGAGGGGCCGGGTTTTTGAAGGCACCTCCTCCTGTAAGAGTGGAGGAGAAGGGAACAGTCCACAAGCCCCTACGTTTGGCAAGCTGGGCTCCACACAGGTCTCCAGAGATTAAACTCCTTTAAAGCTTCATGGGTCTTCTCCATTTCTCATTGCTGAAAAAGAATTATATAGCACATGAAATCTGTTAGTGAAATCATGAAATAGTTTGTAGTAACCATGTACGGTTATCACGTGGATGCTAGGGTGTTGTGGATGGTTGTCAAGAAGTTCCTATGTGGTTGCCAAGATGTTTTGCCTTGTTGGTGCATTGCTACAGTAGATGGTTGCTAAGGTGTTTACTTCAAATCTGTTATATTTTGGTCTCTAAAATGGCTCTAAAATCCCTCCATCAATGTAAACCGATTCTCTTACCCATCTGTACCAGGCAAAAATCTGAAGATCGCTTAGAAGAAATAGGACACCTGTTCTCAACAGGCTGCATGATTTGAAAAGTTATTATCAAAATTTTAAAGTTATTATTCATTACATAGCACAAACAGTGCAGGATTGAAAAAAGTGTAAAAAATTCCTGTTTGACAATCTTTTATTATCAAGCTATCAGACCGAGCAATCGGTAATAAAATGCAGCATGAATCTATATCTGCACCTGATTTCTTTGTTTTTTTGGGCTGACCTAAAATCAGAAAATAGATCTTGCTTGTCCTAAATGAGGTCCAGGAGAAGATGACTTTCATGTAGGTCTATTATGCAACATGGAAGCCAAAGCAGCAAAAGCTTTAAAAAGCACAGAAATGCCTTAGGGGCTAAACTGGTCACAGAAGACAGTATAGGATGCATTGCAGTCCATGCAAAAGAGGGAAGATGAGTTTAAATTACAAGTAGCCACTATAGAAGAAGACAGACAGTAGCTGCTTGTGGATGCAGCCGTGCAGAACAGCTCTCAAATGCTCCCCAAGAAACACAGCCTGTCCTAGATTCCTCGCAATGACATGCGCAATGTGGCACAAGATCAAATGGAAAGCTGCTAGCATGTCTCTTTGCATTTCAACATATCACTGTTTCTTCTGTCACAGCGGGGTATTGTAACCGCATGAGAATCTGAGCATCGCAAACTATTTATTTTTGTTTTCTTACCTAAAAAACATGAATCTGATATTTTAACCAGATCACAGGTTGGAGACCCAAGACTTTAATTTGGTCCTGAGCTTATTTGGTAAGAAAAAGAGACCAACCAAATAAAAACCTTGCTGTAAACTTAGTATAAAGGCTGACTGATAGATTTCAGTATGATGTGTCAGTGGCCTAATAGCTTTAGTGCAACAGCTTTATTTTGTAAAAAAAAAATAGCTTGCGCCCCGTAAAGATTTTTCAGGATGTAGCACCTGATTTGAAAGAGGACAATCATAAGATTCTGTCACATTTTAATCTTTAAAAGCCTTGGCATTTTTTTTAAAGGATTTAGGCAAACATAATATCAGCATCATCTTTCCATTTGCTGGAGCTGTCATCCCCTAAAACTTGCTGAATAAAGCACACACAAAAAGCTGTTGCTTTGTGCAAGAATGACAGAGTATAAGATTTCATTAAGACGACTATAATATTCTGTGCCACAAGATGGCAGCACTGCCATAGTCCTGACATTACAGTCACTCTTTAAATCAATGACATTTCAAGGTGAGCATAGGTGGGGCCGCTTTCTGTAATGCAGCCAATGGTATCAGACAACAGTATATGATATCACCGTTTTAATGGCATACCTGACTAGACTTCATTTGGCAGCTTTGAGGTTATATCTTAAAATGTCCATTAAATGGTAAAACAATTTAAAACCATTTATACATAAATTAAATTGCAAGAAATGTTCAAAAACTGAACTTGCACCTGGGAACCATCGCACACAGAATTTCTTATTAAATTAATTCTTATTAAATTATTTAGCATTTTATGACTCTATAATTATATTTTAAATAGGTAAATAATTGTTTATTTGATTAAATAATATTAGCATATTTAGATGTGCTGTTTGATTCACCTGCATATTATGACCAGGCCAGATGTCCATCCTACAGGGTAATAGACATGGCGGGCTACTCGAGGCACAGGTAGGGCAGCGTGTTATGAATGATGTATGTATCGGCAGACGCTCTGATTCAACACCCATGATTAGTTGTCTTCGGTCTGTGCCTGTTGGGCAGTGTTTTTTTGTACATTTCAGTGATGAAACTATCACATTTATTGCACTTCATCCAAGAGTGTGGCTTTATAGCTGGTAATTCAGAAGACAGTTTAGTACGATTTCTTAATATGGATCGTGTCTTTGTTGTTGTCCTGTGGTGTCACTTTGAGCTGTTTACAATGCAGCGGGTAGGAGGTTACATTAGCTCATTTTGGTTGCATGTTCTTCCAGACTTGACAACATTCTGGAGGATTACTGTGAAAACCAAAAAAGGATGCCATGGCAACAATTGCGGGTTGGCGCGGACCCTATCGTCGCTATGGAGACTGCATCACTCCAACGTGATTAGAAGTATCCAGTCGAAAGCGCTTTCAGTCTCTCGTCGCTCCCCTCCCTTTTGTTTTACTTATCTTAGCACATTAGAAAGTGTGAGATTTGTGCTTGAGTTTTAATTATTTTAGGTCGTAAAATTTTTATATATTTCCTAATGAAAAAGTGCACATATAGCATATTACGCATCTTTAAACTTCTGGGGACAGACTTATGACGAGACAAAACACGCTATAGAAACACACAAAATAAGACACTTATTCCAACAAGTGATATGTTATCCGAACAACGGTTGTTCATAATGTAAGAAAATACATAATATCTTTAAATAGTCTGCCTCTTCTTTCATTATAGGCAGCGTTTTATCCTCCCTCCCTATTTGTGTTGTGTGCTACAAACTGGGCTGAATTGTCAGCTAAGCTGTTAAAGTAATCTATTCATTAAGTAGGCGATGAGTACATTGGAATAACAATTAACTCGATTAATTTCACATACTTGCCTATATGAATGAATGTACTTTAAAAACATTAAATAGATTGCAATACTGGCTTTGTTCTCACAGTTAACGTATGGTTAAATCGAACAGGTGCTAAACACTGCCTTGGACCGGTGCGTAACATTATGTAGTAATTTCCTCTCGGTTGTGGAAATGGAGGTTGACAAACTCAGCGCTTCACTGCCATGACATGAACATTTGCCTTCACGCAGACTTGCACTGACACGTCACGATTATTATTGATACATTTGGAAAGCTGTCGTGATTCTCGGATAGTCTACACATCTGTGAACATCTTTTTGATGTTCACGCAGTTTTGGTTGTTCTGAGCGGGGAAGTTGGGCTGCTTGAACGCGCTGTTCATGCCCTCCTCAATGACCATGTACTCCGACTTGCTGAGGGACGACGTGCTACGCGTCTTCTTCAGCTCCTCGGAGGAGGACAAAGGCTGACAGCTGCCGATGTGGAGGTACTGAGCCTGCTCCTCTCCATCTGTCTCCCTGTGGTAAAAGTAGTTGAAATTGGACACTATAACTGGTACTGGTAAAGCGATCGTTAACACGCCCGCGATCGCACACAGAGAGCCAACGATTTTGCCCCCTATGGTGACTGGGTGCATATCGCCGTATCCCACCGTCGTCATGGTTACCACCGCCCACCAGAAGGCATCAGGGATGCTGTTGAAGCCCGAGTCAGGATCGTCAGCCTCAGCGAAGTAGACGGCGCTCGAGAACAATATAACACCGATGAAGAGAAAGAATATCAATAAGCCCAACTCTCTCATGCTGGCTTTGAGTGTTTGTCCCAAAATCTGGAGCCCTTTAGAGTGCCGCGACAGTTTGAAAATCCTGAACACCCGGACTAGTCTGATGACCCGGAGAATGGCCAAGGACATCGCTTGCTGGCCATTACCTTGCCTTTCTGCGAGTTCAGTTCCCAAGGTGATGAAATACGGTATGATCGCCACAATGTCAATGATGTTCATTATGTTTTTAGAGAACGTGGCTTTGCTCGGACACGCAAAGAACCTGACGAGCAGTTCAAATGAAAACCAAATTATACAGAGAGTCTCGACGACAAAGAACGGGTCCGAGAATGGACTCGTGAGGTAAGGGAGAGTTCCGTTCACGAGGGGAGCGACTGTAATAGGGTCTTTGTCATCCCGAAATTCTGGTAACGTTTCCAGACAAAAGATAACTATAGATATCAAAATAACCAAGACTGAAACGATCGCAATGCCCCTGGCAGGACCCGAGCTCTCTGGATACTCAAAAAGCAACCACACCTGTCGCTGAAACTCGTTTGTGGGCAAAGGGCGCTCTTCCTCCTTTATAAACCCCTCATCCTCTCGGAATTTCTCCATGGCCTCCTCCCCAAGTTCATAAAAGCGTATTTCCTCAGAGAAAATGTCAATAGGAACGTTAACGGGTCTCCGTATACGCCCCCCTGACTGGTAGTAATACAAAATCGCGTCGAAGCTGGGGCGATTTCTGTCAAAGAAGTACTCGTTTCTTAACGGGTCAAAGTAGCGCATTCTTTTCTTTGGGTCTCCAAGTAAAGTCTCTGGAAATTGAGAAAGGGTTTTCAGCTGCGTCTCGAACCGCAAGCCTGATATATTGATGACAACTCGTTCGCAACACTCGTGGTCGGGCTCGTAGCGCTCCAGCGAGTGGTGCCCGGGCAGCGCCGCCGACTCCTCCAGCATGTTGTCACATGCAACAATTGTCATGATGTCTTGCTCGTTTTCGGTGTAGCCGTGGTTCACGAGATTGTTTCCACGGTGCTTGATTAAGGAAGGCGGTGGCGAGTGGAGGAGGCTGAGGTGGTCGTCCATACAGCTGCTTAGATGGAGGGGCAGTGGAAGCCGCGCCTCCTCCACAAGCTCCAGTCAGCCACAGCGGCCGTCGCTGCCACGCGTCCTCTTGCTTTCTCTTCTCTGTCTGATCGCCACTTTCTCGAACCGGTCTTCCCGCCCAAGGCGAGCGCACCGTGGTTTATAAACATGCCTATTCCCGCCCACGGCGCGCGGGTGCTCATCACACATCCATACGTCGCCCAATCGGAAACCTGACAGACATAAACATGAACCTTGAACGTCAGTTGCCACCGTTTGTTGGGCGGGGTTCTTGGAAATAAGTGAAGTGCAACAATTGGGTGCAACCTAAAAAAAGAAAAATTGACCTTAAAGTATATTGATTTGATATTTAGGGCAGTAAGCAACAAATGCAAACACGGTCCATTATGATGCTTTGAGGGTCTGAGCTGCATGTTTAAAAACCAGCAACCAATAGTTAATCTTGTTTAAACGCTCCCAATAGATAGCATAATGCTTTGGTTGTCTCTTATGTGGTTTGAATACACAGTTCTTTTATATCCAGAATGTCAACAAGAGGTGGCACGTGCATCTTCCCTCACCCTAAAGATAAAAGGTCACATGATAACGTCACTGTGACTGACATTTAGAGGGCAGCAGGGACTTCATCTTTATGCAAACCCTCTCAATGTTACATACACACAATGTTGCATTAGTTAATCTGGTAAATGCAGGAGGATAGTGATTATTCAGTTAGGTGGGTGTGACAGTATTAGCTACACAGTAATGGATTAGTTTCAGATTTATAGATATCAGGCACTATATTGTTTACATTTCCTCTTTGAAATGTGGCTATTGATTCTGATGCCGCAGGGCATGAGAGTACACTTCATTTTGAGAGATTGAGAAAACAGAGACACCCCGTTTCAGAGCACATTTGTTGTGTGTGACTTGAGGCAAAAAGCCAGAGAAATATAGTGGAGCTGTCCATAGTTCTGAAACTAGAGGAATTACGCTAAAACCTTCCCACATAAGACCCACACATCTAACTAATATAACTTTCTCCAAGGGTATATACATTTAATACATGAGATGTATCCAAACACACACACAGGTTTGTTCTGCTACTAGACAGATATTAATAAACAGGTTTAATTAGTTGCAGGTGAGTCTCCCCTGGGTCCTACTGTGTCATTGTAGAGGAGAAATAAAGTACTTGTGTACTCTGACTTTCTCTCACTTACTGGACTGTTTCCCAGAATCAGCATATCACACAGCACTTGGGGATTGTGCCTCTTAACACACATAATGATTCATATTTCAAGTAAATCCAGGGTGGTTGTTTAGAGCAAGAACAGTTAATAAATAAATAAATGTATTCATTTGGCAGATGCTTTTATCCAAAG
>JAZGTK010010364.1:0-16450 GCA_036877625.1 Ambastaia sidthimunki | reverse complement strand
GTGTGAGTGTGTGTGAGTGTGTGAGAGTGTGTGTGAGTGTGTGTGTGTGTGTGTGTGTGTGTGTGAGTGTGTGTGTGTGAGTGTGTGAGAGTGTGTGTGAGTGTGTGTGCATACAGCCCGTGCTCATGACGTTTAAAAGAAAAACCTTTACACGGCTTAAATTATAATCAACATCTTGTTTTTAAGAAACAGAGAATCTTTAAGTGGATTTTCTGTCGTTCCACTGGCCATTTATTTTTTGGTTTAAGTTTAAACCTCACTGGATTCATTGTTTTTTATAAATTTGTATACATGTATACAGTGATATTGCAGTATGACACACAGGTTCACACTGTATGTAAAGATCAGAAATATTACAAATGGAGAAATGCTTATAAAAGAATAATTCTGATATTATGAGTCAGGAAATGCATTATCTGATTGGACAGACTGTCTTCTGTGCAGTGAGTGATAGATTTCTCACCCTGACCGACTCTTTCTCTCACACAAAAAATGACAAATTGCTTTCTCACCTGTGCGTGATGGCTGGGAATCAAACACCAACAATCCATTCAAGATCAGCACACACACAAACACACACACACTGCCTCATATGGACCACAGAGAATCACACTCGTCACTCTGACATTTTCCAAATAATTGAACTTTTGAAATGGACACAGACGTTCAGTCTGTATGATAAAATATGGTTTCGTGACATTTTCAAAAGAGCGCAACATTTGATAAAGTGATCAAAACCAAGACTGCACTTCAAACTCAGTCTTGTGTAACACATCTACACATAAATATATGACTGTCCAAATTCAGTCTAAAGCTTTATTAAAAACAGAAAATAGGATGAAATAGGACGAGGTTTACTGTATGTTTACAGTAAATAAAATCTGTCAATTAAACAAAACAAATTACATCCTAAAACAAGTTCTCAGATCTACACCTTTCAAAATAAAAGACACCTCAAAATGAGTGAGAACATTTACTTTGAGGTATTTTGACTTGTGGATTGTGAGAAATGGAGGTTCAGTAACAGAATGGGTCATGAGTTGACCTAAACACCATGAAAAGGGCATTTAAGACCATATTTAAAAGACATTCATACTGGAACACAGACATACAGATTAATAATAGGAGTGTGTGCAGTTAAAACACAAGCATCTTCAACCTTCATCAGGTTTCTTTAAAGCAATGTTTCTATCAGAAGTGACATGTGAAAGACACACACAAACACACACACGTCTGTGCAGGTCTGAATCAGAAGCGGATGCTGTGAAAATCTCTGACCCGCTTCTGTGTGTCTGTCCTGGATTCACTCGCTTATGTAACAGTGCGCGTCTGCGGGCGCCGCAGTTTGCGGGTTATTTTGGGCATCAGTGCGGGTCTGTCAGTGTGGGGGTCTGTCAGTGTGGGGGGAACAAGAGCTGCGCGCGTGCGCTGCTCTCCAGCAAACATCCGCTCCTGCGCTGGGAAATCGCGACGCCACGACGCGCCGCGCTTTGGGATTTTAGGGCACGTTGCATGAAACAGCGCTAACAGCAAAGCGGGATGTGAAAGATGATTGTGAGTGTGACGAGACAAGCGGTGGGTGGGATAGTCGCTTCTGAAGCGCCTTACACAGACTCCGCGCTGTTCCTGTCAACGTGGCTGGAGAGCGAGTGTGTTAGATAGTGTGTCAAACCCCTTGTGTGGCTGTTAGATTAAATCTTAAAACAGAAAGAGGAAAAAATACTACGAGTAAAAGCACTTTGACTTAGTGATTCAAGTCCGAGAGAACACAAATCCAAAGGCTTTTTTCCATTGGCATTTATCTGTGCTTAACAAATCTGTAACTTATTGTGGTTCATCAACAGCTTGTAATTATGGAAGAAGTTAATGTGATAAGTTGGAATGAGTAAAGATATATCCATAATCACAACAAATAATATTTTTTTTTTACCTTTGCTGGTCTTTCCTTTGAGAAAACTGCACGGTTTTAGTATGCAGACTTTTTCATTTATTCATTTGTGTTCTCACAGAAGAAATGTTTCATGTTATATCATATTCTCTATATCTCTATATAACATATTCTCATGTTCTATCAATACATCAGATTACAATCTCTGTAGTTGTTTTTGCTGTTATGTTGAAACAAAACAGGTTCTGACAGTAAAAATCTCATTGATTTTCATCATGTTGTGTTGGGTGCGGTTTGAACAGTGTTAGTCTGGTTTTATATAACTGTAGAGATGACAACACAGCCATCTGTTATGAATGAATGTTGATCGTGTTGATAATGGCTCATTATTTAAAAGATCTATTAGTCTGTACGGCACAAGGTTCACTGCTGTTATGCATCTGTTTCAGTAACATGGTGTTGATGGAGAATCATTCATCTGGAATAAAACATCAGGTCAGGATCTGTGAGCAGAACATGACCAAAAGACCTCAAACACTTCCTGCTTCTCTCCTAAAGCGACTGACAGCTCATGATGAACTTCTCTCTCCCGTTTGTCTGATTAATGGATTCGTCTGAACAGCATTAATATCATACAGGAGTTCATTTTTTCCACAAGATAATTTTGTTGCTATATTTGTGGTCACAAATGTCCCGGGGTTTGAGTTTTGAGTAATGGCTGTTATTACGAAACCAGTGACGACCTGGCAAGTTCATTTATTATGGTACCAGCATTTGTTCTGTTTTCTTCTTTTTGTAAAATTACTTTACAGTTTTTTGATTATAAACGACACTAGCAGGTTATGAACTTGGTGCTAACAGCTGAAATAGTTACAGAAAAACAATTTTTTAATTCAAGCTTTTGAAAATCAAAAAGCAAAGCTTGTTGTGCATAACACGGTTTTGAGTCGTTGAGTCAATTGTTATTGTCTTTATTCTTTGTAATCGTTTAAAATTCAGCGGAGGTGTTAAACTAAAGCACTTGGAAAATGTGTTAGTCTGTGTTCTGGTAATATTCTCTCATTAGCATATTCATTAGTGCAATTTACATTGATTAAGTTGAATTATGCAAGTACGTCTCAGCATAAACAGGAGATGTGATTATTAGTAGAATGACAGGCACACAGGTCAGTGGTTAGCACATTACATGAGTTTGTCTTGCTGTATGTACGTATGATATTTATTGAACTCTTCTGTAAAAATGATCTTTTTTAAATAGGTCTCAAAACCAGAAGCAAACATTAGAGGCTGTTAAATCTATAAGTTGGAAGACAGCACAGCACAGCCTGTCCAATCACACGCTACAACATATAATTTAACACGTGCACATTCCTAATTATTATATAATGCATGAGATATTTCATGTGCCTGATATTTTTAGCCTGAATGAAAGTGGAAATTGAAGGATGAAAATCTGTGTGTGTTACGGTGCTATAATTCAGATTGTGCTGGAATCGTACATGTCAGGTTAAATCGGTCTGTGTGTGTTTTAGTGTTGCATGTGTGTGTTTGTGTGTGTCTTTGTATTGAAGTATTGAATGATCTCTTGCTAGACACAATTGTTTTGTCTCAATACTCGTCTCTTCAATAGAGTAGCCTGTAATCAGACCAAGGGTAGAGAGAGTGTGTGTGAGAGAGAGAGAGAGTGTGGGTGTATGTCTCAGATAGATGGTCGCTGTGTAAAAATGTTTTTTGATGAGTGGACGGCAAACATGGCAAAAGGAAATAAGGGCGAGTGAGGAAGTAAGAGAGCATGTAAGGATACAGACAGACATTCAGACACATGCCTGCAAATACACAACAATCTTTCCTGCATCACTAGGGAAATTATGCAAAACTGCACCTCCAAAACACTTAGCAAATAGCGCAGCAGAAGTCAGAATGTTTCTAATGAACACTAAATTAACATCATGATGTCTGCTGAGAGATTTGAGCCAGAAATTAACCTCCAATCAGACGCTGTCTGAAACACAGCCGTACCTGCCGGAAATATCAGCTGTATTAGCATTTCAGTGTCAGCGTTCTGATGAAATACTTTCATTAATAAAAACCTGTGATTAGAAAGCCAGATGAATGCTGTTTAAAGGACGTGCTTGTGTGTATGTACACGTTTAAAGCCTTTTCCTTTCATCTTTAAAGAGATTTCAGATCATGAGGGACGCAAGCAGATCATTATTTTCTTTTATTAAACATTTAAGATGGACAGCTTCACATGACTTTTATGTCTATGAAATTCTATCAAATGAGGAGCTTTGAGGCTCTTGTCTAAGACTTGGATCTCTGCTTGAAACCGAAATTTGGTTCAGATAAAATAAGACCAATGACCTGAATGAGTCACGAGAGCAGGTAACTATCTAGGTCAAAGTCAACTCAGTTGCCACTTAGCAGACAATTTTATCCTAACTGACATCAAGTACAATTCCCTGGAGTACCACTGCAATCTTAAAAATAAAGGTTCTTAAAAGGTTCTTCGCAGCAATGCTATAGAAGAACATTTTTCCACTACAAAGAACCTTTTGTGAAACAGAAAGCTTTTTGTGGATGTTAAAGGTTCTTTATTAAACCATGCAGTCAAAAATCATTCCTCTATGGCGCTGTGAGGCACATGTATTTTAAGAGTGTAGTGTCTTCCTCAAGACCTGGAGTAAAACCTCATCGATTTTGCTTTGGTGGGCTGGAACCTATAACACATAACTTGACCTTTACCCATTATGCACGCCTCCCCATAACCTCCATCCCTGAATTCTACATCCAGCCATTTACATAGACTCACCACCATCGTCTTCATCAAAGGAGTTCATGCAGGGGAAGTAGATGGCCAGGGCCTCAAAGGAAGCTGATAGGCTGATTCGACTCTGCGAGCGCTCCATGTAAAGACCCGGCGTCGGCGCGGCGTCCACCGGCTTGGGCAGGCGCGCCTGGGCATTCTTCACGCGGAGCACAGCACGAGGCGTCTTGGCTAACTTTCACCGGCCCCTTCGCCAGCCACGAACAAGAGAGAAAAACCCAAAACTCCAAAAACCCACCAGTTCAGTCTCTGTTAGTCCCTCTGGACCTGGTATAGTTTGAATCCCCAAGTTCCTCGGTCAAGAAGATGTCCAGACTTCTCAGAGATGTCACTTGTATTGGTGTCTACAAAGTCCTTGTTTGCGTTCGTCCGGGCCTTCAGGAGAGGAGGGTAAATTGGGATGGAAAGAGTCTCATCTCAGAGGCTGATTTCAAAGAGCTGCATTTGCTTCAGAGAACATAATCTGTTGCTTTTTCCTCTCTGATCTTTCACCAGGCTGTGCAATGGATGGATGGATGGATGCAGGTTTAGAGAGCGTGTAATGCAGCGTGTGTGAGAGAGAGGGAGTGGAAATGGAGAAGAGGAAATAGGAGTAAAGAGAGACGGAGAGAGAGACAGAAGGAAAGGTTCCCACTATTCCAGCAGTCTGAGGCAGATTCACTTCATTCAGCGTTGAGCTCTTTGTGGAGACAAAAAGGGGGAGGAGACACTGTGGAGCTGTTGCTGGGATTCAGGATATCGGCCAATCATGGTGCGGAGGTGAGGATGTGGGCGTGACCGCAGTCTACAGGCACAATAGCTGTGTGAGAACATCTTTCATCTTTTTCTTTCTCTCTCTGTTATCACGGTCAAGTGGAAATCTTGAAACATTTGGAAGGTGATACATTTCAGACGTGTTTTCATTGCAGAATGTTGTTGACTCTTTTTCTCCCTTAAATTCTTGGAAGACAAAATCCCCTTCATACACGACAAAAATAAATTGGTACTCAGTATTTTTGTCTAATTTTCAAGTAAAACAAATTGTAGTAAGGTTTATCTCTTTGCATGCATTATATAGTTTATTATCTTAACCAATACTTAAAATCTCTGTTTTGATGTATAGATTTAGTCTTTAGTCTCACTAGGTTTGCTTGGAGGAATTTTAACTGTACACTAACCCCTCTTATGATTATATGTGTCACGAATTTGTGATAAGGAAACATTAGAAAATGATAAACTGAGAGATCAGAAAATTGTTTGTGTGTGTCGGTGTGTGTGTGTGTGTGTGTACACTGTTGTTTACTACATGGCGACCAGTGTCAGTTGTGTTGATTCTTACTTGTTGCTTCACTGACCCTTAAACAGGTCATTCCATCCAGCAGCAGGACCCTGGAGAGACACGTCTGATGTCACACACCCATAAAACCTGACAGGTGTGTGTGTGTTTATCTACCCTTGATTATTAAACATACTAAATGATGCTTTATTGAAAAAGTACAAATGCAGGAAGTGTTTTAGGGGTTGGGTTAGAAGATAGAATATAAAGTTTATACAGTATAAAAACCATTATATCTATGGAAAGTCCTCACAAAGCATAGAAACCTAACATCACACACGTGTGTGTGTGTGTGCATCTGCAGCAGAGACCTCATATCACGCAACAATATTCAGAATGAGGGTCAGACTAGCACAAGTGTCTCTGTGATAGAGATTATGCCCTAAAAACCCTTATACACTGATATCAAATTATGAAAGATAGATACATATATCACATATATTAAAGATCTCTGGTTCAGCATTTTGTAAAACCTTTAAGGGACTTCTTTTCCCCCGTTTAATTTTAAGGGGATCAAACACATAGACTATTGCTCTGTTCCAAAAGCTTGTGGAGCTCCCTAACTGGGCAGCATTTTAAGGGACCGTAGGCAAACTCCCGACATGAAGATTGTTTCCAAAGCAACATCACACGCCATTCATAAAGAATGCTTTGCAGAATCAGGAGTTTAGAAGAATTGTGGTGTCATCTGAAAAGGAAAGTCATTTCAGGCATTACAGTTATTCTGAAAGATAACATTATAGATTTGTGGCCTTGATGTCAAAGCTCAGGTGTGTTGTGAGTGAAGCTGTGTGTTCCTGTGGTGTTATCAGCCAATCACTGATGGTCATGAATCATGATGTCATTTTCCTGCAGCTTCAAGGTGATTGGTCACATGGCATTTTACGGCTCCTGTGTTTTTTGTCTCTGTCGGATTAAACGAATCATTCGTGTCAGAAATGTGTATTAACAGAGTAAATTTGAGCAGCTGTAAATTTCTGCCTGTGAACATGATGAAACAGAGGTAATGTTTCACTTAAACATGCTAGCTCGTGTTGTTTAATAGGAACTCGTGAGGTGACAAACAATGTCATGATATATGATGACTTCTGTTTTCAGCAGATGAAGTCTGGCTGGACGGCTCATGTGGACACACGCTTCTGCCTGCCGGGAAAGAGCAAACTGTGGGATTAACAGCAGGTTCAGTTTGAATTTTCTTCAGCTCAGTGGCTTTCTGCACAAACATATTTTCCACTGCTATTACTCTGAACCAGCAGAAATCTGTATTCCAAACCGTTTTCTTCTCTTTATCATCATAATTCTGTAAATACATAAATACTAAAACATAAAAAAGCAAATCGATTCATCTGCAGGAAACTATCAGAATAATGATGCTGGAGTCACAGGCAGCATCTGACTTTGATCTGAGGCTGAAGTCAGTCATCCAGGTATCTGCAGCGTCTGAGGAGATGCTGGAACACGTGACTGCTGAGACACTCGCACACGTGTGGAGAACGTGCTGCAGATCCAGGCCAACCTAATTAAAGGAGAAAATACACGTCTCCTAAACATCTCCACTGTTTCCTGCAGACAGCGTATGTTTGCAGAGAGCATTCCATTGAGTCTCGGGTTCAGATGTTTCACCAGAGCAAACACCAAACACACCAGCATGTGTCTCCACTAGAACTTTACTGCCAAAATGACACTCATTTTAGTTTTAACTCTTTAGTTTCTCTTTTAATTATCAGAGATTGTTTTTTCTTTAGAACACAAGGAGCAAATTGTTGAGACAGTTCACATGTAAAAGCTTATAAATGAATGTGTGCTCTTTTCTTTCTCTGGGGCACTACATAACAGACGCTCTGTATTTTCACTGATAATCAGCCCTCTGATGCATTTCTGTGTTTAATATGAACATACTGTCTTATTCTGACAGCGGTTCTCATCTGAGTGCATATCCAGGTCAGCTGATACCAGCCAAAAACACTCAAATCTGCAGACTCATTTCCAGCCCAGCATCTCTGTCCAACCCACACGTTGCCAAAACATTTCATACTTTAATTACTTAATAGTGCCTCAGTAAAGGTACTTACAGTAAATATATGGTTATTTGATTAAAAAAGCTCTCAGTGTTAAAAGTCGTTTGTCTGGTTTGGTTTTCAGGGCGTCTTATTGAAGCGTCGCTTGATCGCATCATTTTACAGAGCAAGCAAAAGCTCTCAGCCTATCACAGTAATGCAAAACCCATGTCCACGGTCCAATCCCTCTAACAGCTTTAAATATCAACACTGTCCACACATTTATCTCTCTCTGTCTTTCTCTTTCCTAATCTGTTCAAACTACTAGCATAAAGCCCTTGTTTTAGCATCTAGCTTCAGTTTAAGCACTTTTGCTTTGATGTCATTTTGTGGGTCACCACAGAAATATTGAATTTACAAAATACATCTGGAATCTGGAATTAATCCAACAGGGTTTTGTTGTTACCTGGTGAGACACATTTGTGTTTTGGCGTGTTAAAGGAATAGTTTATCCAAAAATGTAAATTCTGTTGTTGCCCTTCCAAACCTATAGTGTTTTCATTTTGCAACTACATGACAAGAAATGTTTAAAATATGTTTTTCCTGTACAGTTGATGTTATTAAATGTTAAGCACCATTCTTGTTTGACTGTCAAGTTTAAATATACAAAATCATAATAAACTCATATTGGCTTGAAACACCATAAGGGTGAGTAAATGAGGAATTTAGATTTTTGATTGAACTGTTGCTTTAATTTGAGCCTCAAATTGTTTGACCAATTTTACATGGTAGGTTTACTTGTAAAGTTATGCTTTTACAGCTGACCAAATCCTGTTTGACTCACAGATTCTACAGCTGTTGATTTCATAGAAGTAAACCCACAATCAGGAGTGTGAGACTCACTGCTGCTCTCCACAGGAAGTCCATGCAAGTGTTCAAACTGAAGTGACATCTCAGGCTGTGTGGTGTTTTAATGTTGGGTTCAGTGAGTCTGTGATGTCAGGTGTTTAATGTATGTGTGAGGTGTGATGTCACATCACTTCATCCAAGATGCATCGCAAGCCAGACTGAACAAACGAACTGTAACAAGTAGACTCGTGCCTCACTCACTGTGCCTCAACAATTATACAACAACATGATGATATTAGCAGCTTAGTTTGAGAAACAGAATGAACAATTATTACCATCATTTAAATCATTTGAATTACATATTTAAACTCAACATAAATAACAAGTGCAAGATAAAAGAAGCACTTAACACACTTTTGACTCAAAACTTCCAGATAGATGTAGCCGGAGTGTTTTAATGCATGTAAAGAATGTGATCGAGTTTGCTCTTTTTATTTAAAAATATCTGCCTCTGCCGATATTAGGTGTCTGTTCAATTATTTTTTCGTTCTGTAGATTTTGTGATTGCTTATTATGTAGCAGTTTTTTTGTTCAGACTGGCATCATGATAGCAACTGCAGAAATGCTCAGTTTTAACTGTTGGCTTTACACTGATTGTTCGTGGTAATCTGGTTTTGTTGAGTGTCGTGTGAATTGTGAACAGCATGCAGAGATGTAATCTCAGCCGTTATTGTGTTGTGTTGCCTAGGGGACCGAGTGTTTGAGGGCTGGTCATTTAATTCTAATGTATTGCCGAGCCGTACAGCAGATGTACTGATTGAGTTTGTGTGGATCTGTATCCACACCATCATCTCCTGCTCTAAAAATCGTCCCACTTTCAGGAAACTGGATTTGGTTGCCACATGAGAGACTGAATCCCCTTTGAGTTGACCTATTTACACAAGACTGCAGTGCACTGAACTCAAAGCAAACCAGATGTGTTACTAGTTAGTTAGTTAGTTAGTTAGTTGTGTCATTTTCAGCCATAACATTGAGCAAACGTTGAGTCTGTAATGTGTAATGTGCAACGCTCCAAATCAGACAGACAAGCAGTGTGAGAATCCGTGAGTCTCCTGCTGAGACACCAGCAAACTGCTCCTGTCAACCCAGCTGAAAAATTCATTATTTCATAGATTCTAGCTTTTCTCCTCCTGTTGGGTTTGAGCTGTTGATCAAAACATAATTTGTTCTTTTTTACATACTTCAAAAGACATGGCAGCCAATAAATACTGTTCAGTATTTAGTAAACAGTTAGCTAGTTCCATCCCAGACATAGCCATTAAAGCAGTTAAAATGACTTCCTGTTCATAACACACTGGACTCACCGCTTTGCTTTGTGGGATATGATATTATTTTGATGTTTTAAATACATTTTTAAATACATTGTTGTTGTTTTGTACCCTTTTCCCCTCGTGTTTGCCATGAGCATCACATCACAGACATAATCACCTGCAGTTACACAGTGTGTGTGTTTCTTGTCATCAAACTGTGCAAAGCAATTAAACTGAAACCCAGCGGACACAATTCATGGGCAGAACAAAATGAGGATGTCTGTGTCGATACATCCTCACAGCATCTGTGTTTGAACGGAGGAAAGAGAGCGAGAGCGAGCGAGCTGGTCGTCTGCATCTGTGTGTTGAGCAGTTGCTGATGTTGTGGGATTTGGGAGAAGTGCTAACATAAATCATTCCAGTGTAATTTATGCTTGCACTGCCTGTCTACAGTAAAGGTCGAACGCTCTCTCTCTCTGTCTCTCTCTCTCTCTGCAGGTTGGTGAGAGTGAATGGATGCAGGAGATGAAACTGGGCTTCATTAGCTGGTGTCTGAGCTGCAGATGTTCTGGTCTCATCTGACATTGACTCGTCTTTGAGAGTCGCTGTCCTTCAGCATCTTTCTCATAATCCTCGTCTCTCCTCTTTCTCTCCTAAAAGCCGGAAGCTACTCTGTTTATTTTTTATTCATTCGATTTTCTTTTTTTATGTTGCCCCAATTCTTCCTGTTCCACTCTTTTCATAACGTCTATCTGTCTGTCTGACTGTCTGTCTGCTTGGCTGTCTGTCTATCTGACTTTTAATATCCCTTAGACTTATATTGAAAGTCATAACCAGGCACTAGAATATCATAGAAACAGAGTAACTATGTAGCGTAGATCCCTTACAATAACCTAGAAACCACCCAGAATGCCCTAGAAGCCACATAGCAACACCCTAGCAACCAGACACCACATGGCCAGTATCATCCTGCATCAGTTCTGTGTGTGATGGTATCTGGAACATGTAGTTTGTTTAGATGAACAGAATGAGGGGCTTCATTGAATGACCCTCTTCACCATGATGACTGAACTGGAACAGCAGGTTTGGAAACACAGGCACACCAGTGCTTGAAACTGCATAATAATCACACACACACATCTGCACAGAATCATGCATCAGACTGACCTAAAACAGCCATCGCTGCATCTGCAGAGAGTTCACAGAGCAGCCGTGACCGTCACAGAAACACGCTATGGTTGCAGAGCTGCATTAGTACCTGCTGTGTGTTTGCTGTGCAGACGTTGCGACGCATCCTGGTTTTGAAATTTAAGTAGAAGTGAAAAAATCACTTATAGTTCTAACTTGTTCACAAACCATGTGAAATTATAAAAACATGCAACGTGAAAAAATGAGTTTAAGTTTAACACAATACATTTAGACGTTTGGAAGACACTTTAATCCAAAGTGACCTGCAGTCCGTCTGCGCTACTCAGTCAGCATGTAGGTTCCCTCGGATTCAAACCCATGATCTTGCGTTGCGAGCACCATGCTTTCCCAGTTGAGCTGCAAGAAGGTTAATTCATCACAGTGAAACAGAACATGGAGTTGAGAGCATTGCATTGCATGTGGAGGGAATATATATATTTACTGTGTATATTCTGCTGTATATATTCTGCTGTATATATTCTGCTGTATATATTCAGGATAATGTTGTGAGCAGAACAGAAGTGAAGATGGACCGTGTTTCTGCTGTACAGGATTTCAGCTGAGAGTCACACCAGATGCTGGATGTCTCACACACACCTGCTGAGGCCACCTTCTCTTGTTCCTGTGGTAACCTCATTTGTTGGTGTCTGCTCACCTGATGGGTCATTTCTGTGCATTTCCAAGGACAGCGATACCTGCAGCCGTCTCCATTTACCAGCAACACCAGAGTGATAAAACAAACCCAGCCAGCTGTGTGTCAGGAGGGCCAGTGTCTGCTGTGGTGTGAATTTACCAGGACATGCTGGTCAGAAAGCAATTTACAAATTAACTCCTACCATAATATCATCATAACATCTGAGAGCGGACTGAAGGTCGACATGTTCTGTGGTATAAACACAAAACATTTAGACCAAAGATAGATGTAAATAAATTCTTAATATTGCTTTTAGGAGCTGCTGAATATTTGATTTGATCTAATCATCTTTTTACTGCCGTATAAATAATAAAATTGTGTTTTTTTAAAAAAAAGGCTATGACACAGATTTTGGATTTGTATGGGATACTGCACAATCTCTTCTAATGTGTAACATTTAATTCATTTTTACACCATCAGATCAGAAACCAGATTCTGATTTCTAATAAAACAGAATGTAAGTGAACTCCTGCACTCGATGTTATTTATATTAGTAAACACACAGAATGTTTAGTTGAATATTCATCCTAAACTATTTTCGAGACAGTTCTTTTTAAGAGTATTTTAAGTCATTCAGACATCTGAGCATATATAAGCCTGGATTCTATTATGATCTGATGGCTTGTGCAAAAATTCTCTGTTCTCTCCTGCAAGTGCCAACCACCAGTTCTTGGCACTGATTTTAAGAGTGCCGGCGGTTTTCCGCAGTACATATCAAGCTAGACTGATGAAATTGGAGCAGCTTGCTGCCAGTTAATATAGAAATTGGGGCTTGGAGGATGATGCTGTGTCTTTTGTATCAGATATCTGCAGCTAATCTTAAAATATAACTAGATGAAGAAAGACGGCTGAGCGTGTGAAACACTGGCACACAGTCAGTGAAAAGCAGTAACTGTGTTTCTCTAAAGGTTGAGATCCACTGCGCTGGGGTGATTCCTCAGCATTCCTGGACATTTATTCATTAACAATTGTGTTCATTTTATTTAATTGTTTTCAAGTCAGTTCATCCATTTCATCCCTAACGGCAGGATGCAGCAAATGCAACTACAGTCTAATCTTCAAATTAGAAAGTGCAGTAATGTGAACCATTTGTTCCTGTAACTGTTCCTCAGAGTAAAATCTGCCTGCAGTCTTTCATTCTGTCACGAGGTAACGATTGCGCTGAACCATCACTGCTGCAGCAGGTGTAACTTATGAGAGACAATCAGAAAAAATATGAAAATATCAACATTAGTCATACGGCACAGAATTGAAAGGAACGCAGGTTCAGAAGTGAGTGTCCTTTTCCTAAATAAAAGTGCAACTAAATGAACTCACACAGCCCAAAAGCTTCAGAATGATATCCTGCTGTAGGACGTATGTTAGATGAGCTCTTAGACAACAGCATCACAAAACAACCTCATTTTGCACAGGACACTGCATTCACATTTTCTTCATAAAATGTAAAAATAAAGCTCATTATTCATGCCACTTGCTGAGGTGATAGTTTTCTTGCTGTGAAATCCTTCTTAATTGTCTGGCTGTCAGTAATTTATGTAAATCACTATTCAGGGACCAATTAAGACATAAAGATGACTTGCTATCATAAAGACTGTATCATGTACCAGTATTCAGTTCTGTTTCATGCAGTGTTCAGAGTCTGTATGTCTCTGTTGTGTTGTGGGACAGTAGATAGTGTTCAGGGGATTTGTATGAGTTCTTCAGCATGGAGAGACGTGTGTCGTGTGTCGCAGGGCATTACTGTGCTGTAATTCAGTCTGAATCATATAAAACCAGAACATGAAAGTTGTTTGCGCAATGCTATGCAGTTGCTAAGGTTTTCTGGATGGTTGCTAGGATGCCTGGGGATAAAAAGTATGTGTTAACAACAACAACAACACATTTTATGTCTTTAATTTATAAATGCAGAGGTGGTGACCGTGTCAACGTCCACACATACTTCAACTGTTTAATAAATCTGTGTGAACATGCCTCTGAGCGAACTGCTGTAAATTTCCCTAGAGACTCACTGCTACCCAAATTATTCTTAAGTCCCTTAGAGGGACACACACAGACCCATTACTGTACACCAGCTAATGGATTGTTTCTGAAGTATATTTCATAACATTTCCATCAAGCTTATACTTTCCTTTTTTCTTTTCTTTTTTTTGGGGGGCAACATGGAATTATTTCCTCTTTGATTTTATACATTAGACTTTAGGTTGTGTTCAAGGGGGTTTGAATGATTCACCTAAAATTTTGAGCATTTTTAGAAAATTAAGAACGATTTAAAAATAACTTGCATACTGTCTTTTTCAGTCATATGGGTTGCTGTCCTAAAATAACTCGCCCTCATTTGGGTCTGAGTCATACCTGATATTGCTTTAGTGAGAAAGCTTTGAATTGCTTTCAAAAACATCCTTTCATCTTGCCGTATCAATTTAATTAAACAATGCCCTGCATATACTTTTCCAACACTGACAGAAAATAAATCTGATTATTCATGCAGAAGATTTGGTTGCTGTAGTTTGTGGTAGGAGTGGATTTTGGTACTCAGTCAGCTTTAAATTATATAAAGGACATCATTTGTGAGTGTGTGTTCAGATTTACATGTGTGCTAATAATACCTTTATTTACCTCTGTGTGACCTGAAAGTCATTTTTAAAGACTTTAAAGGTTAAAGGTCACACTAAGGCTAAATCTAAATTATTGAAGCAGGTGCTGATTGAAAAAAAATTGATTTTTGCTTCTGATAATTAGAAAATCATTCATATTGATTAAGAGGAAAGGCTGAAAGTCTGAAATGGTACACTTCTCTCAAAGCTCTGTCAGATTACAACACTATACCTTGAGAAACTTGACACAATACTTAAGATTCAGATGGAGAAACTTATTTGATATCACCAGACTTTGGCTTCATCTAAACCCGCTCTTTGAATGTAAAGTCTGTGTAATTCTGTGCAATACTTGGTTAGGTCACATTACTTAAAACCATGTTATTTATAAAAAAAATTGCAAAGATACTAACAAATGTCATTTGCTATTAGGAAGACTCACTTTGAGCAGCATCCAGCAGTACAATTGTAACATCTACAGCTGAAGGTTTATTTATTGTAATAAATCATAATAATTTTAGACTGAGCTGTTCGTGTTGCTCTCACTGTAGAGATCTGCGCTGCACCCTACTGGTGATTTCTGTGTATTACAGGTGCTGGTAAACTGGCTTACCTTGCGCTTTATAGAGGTTCACCTTATGGTTTGTCTAAACCATTTCATGGCATATTTTAAAAACAAATAAATCATTCCATCTTCTTTGCATTATATTACTTTAGCAAACACACAGGCTAACAGAATGACTGGTACATGGTATCTGAAGTGTTTGTGTGGACAGATGTGTTTTAAAATATAAAGTCAGATCAACAGTAGGTTGAAGTGTTTTGAAAAACGTAAAACATAAGTGTAATGCAAATGATCAGTATTCATGAACAATTTCACTGTTTAACACTTTTAAAGACTGTGATAATGTGATATCAGATCATTGAGTGAAAGTAAACTAAGCATTGATGATCTTTTCTCTGTTATCTTGACGTTATTAATCCCGCATGTGATGCCACAGGCTCTGAAACTGCCATTCCACATTCAGCAAGTCCAGCGCCTCCTGGCAACGGTTGCTACAGTGACTGACTACGTCATGCATGACTTGGTTACCATGGTCCTTGTGACGTGATCGACCGTGTAAAACAGTGTAGGAAACCCCGAATAGCGGTTGCCGTGGATACGGGCGGGGGGAGGGGTGGAGTTTAGAGGAAGCGGAAGTGTCAGCGCAAGCGGAAGTGGTTCTGCCCTGAATACCCCGAGCAGCGAAACGGAGGACAGCTTGATACTCTCATCGTTAAGAGACACAAATCAGGACTCGAAATATATTTAAATGTGAGTTACGCTGCCCGTCAACGCCGTTCATGTCATATTATAAACATTATAGATGCATTGTGCTGTATTGTTGCTCATGTGAGCCCCCCTCATTCTTGTCAATGGCGGAAGGTGTCTATTGTGGTTCGGGGCTGGGTACAAGGACTTAGGCCGAGGCGGGGGACGAATAACGATTATTCCCGAATTCTGCCCGATTATGTCCGATGAATATTCGAAGCGCGCGATTCCCACTCGCGATTATTATCTAGGCGCGTGACCGAAACTCGCGCCGCTGAACGAGCGTCCGCACGGGAGGAACGGCTCCGCAGCTCCCGCGTCTGCTCACTGCCTGGCCGTCGCGAATGCTAACCGGCTAACCAGATACTAGTCAAATACACCGCACAGTACTAAATCACAGGCCTTCGCCGCGCACGTGCCGTTTAATCGTCATTAATGAGGTTAAACGCACATTGTTCGACCCGATTAATCGGCGC
>JAZGTK010010363.1:0-16451 GCA_036877625.1 Ambastaia sidthimunki | reverse complement strand
AGGTCAATGGGCCAGGTCACAGCAGACCAAATGTGGCAAGGAACAAATCATCAGCAAGGTGTTTATCACAGTGTAGCAAAACAGAAATCCAATGGGTGAAAGGGAAAGATTCTTAGTTAATGTCGTCATGCAGCACATGGGATGCTGGGGACGTCCCACGTCCTATGGGATACTCAGGGACGCTGTCAGTATTTGCATGTCATTTGCATAATTAAACGACACTGGCCAGTTATTTCACGGGTGGTATTGAATAAGATTTCAGGATTTTTTGGAGAAAGAAATTTCCCATAGTTAAGTGCTGAAATGTCAAGTAAACCGCTTTCGAATTAGGACTACCTATTTTATAACAAAGGATAATAAAAGTTCTTAGACACAATGATGTTGCTATGATTACCATTTAAAGCGAATTTTTCTAACTTTTTAAACTTTTGTCGTTACCTAAACCTTATTCGAAATCGCAGTTTGAAACGTCATTATCTAAAGTCCCGTTATTCGCAGTGTGAGGTTATCTCCAAGTGGTTCACAGGATGAGTTCTTCATGCAGTTTGGTTTTACAGTCGCTGTCCTGTTACGATTTCTTGCGCAAGATTGCTTATTGCCACCCCGGGAATCCCTTCTAACGTAATGCAACACATGCAATGATATTAACACGATTCCATGATGCGCATGCAGCGCAAACCGGTCAGAGGGATCATTTATGATCTTTATTTATGATGCACGAACATAGACTCGTTAAGATCGAGAATGATGTCAATAAGACAGATGACAGTCCTAAAACAAGAAAGCTCCCACCGTACATACTTCTGACTCACGGTGTTGCCATGCTCGCTTTGGTAAACATCACCAAAACAGCAAAGAATGATGTGCACTAGATAAGCAGTAGACATGCGTTTATTAAATGAAAAACATGTTGATTTATTTACAAGCTCGTGTATATGGACATTATGTTGGTAAGTACGCATAGCTGAATATCACGCATGATATATCATTATATAACACAGGTAATGTGTCAAGATTAACGGTGTAAACATCTCAGTCTATCAGACATGACCTGTTTTCTGTTTTTATATTCTGCTGGTTTGACAGCTGAAATTACAACAGTAACTAACATACAAACATACTCACATTTCAGTTGGACGTTTAAGTCCAGATCGCAACTATAAACATAGTTATGTTTATAACTGTTATGTTTACTTGTTTATCTTTAGTAATCAATGAAGTGTTAAGAAAAATCTAATAAATTAAGCAAAACATATATAAAAGTGAATACAAATGCAGATTTGTCAGGCGATGAGATAGAACTGCAGGGCCTAAAAGCAGGAGTCTGCACTCAGTCTGTTTTCTCTACTGCTCAAAATCCTCTTATAACTTTATTAAAGGCAGCAAATACGGCTGATCAGAAACCCCTGTAGTTCTAATTTAAGACATTAATAAAGTTGTAACGTATTGCCAGAGCATCATCGCGTCCGCTTTTAGAAAGGAAAACCTCACAATGAGGCATAAATAATCGATACCAAAGTTTTCAATCACTGCAGTGCTTTGTATGGACTGAACACGTCAGCAATGGCTTCTTTGGTCTGGAGAATCTCAGCGGCTTCCTAAAGAACGGATAGTGAAAGAGGACAAACTTCATAAAGCGTTTAAAAGTCCTCTTGAGTTGAATAAGTGAAATTATCAGTCTTGATCATTTGTACAGTTTATGAGTTTAATTGGAACTGAAGAGTCGTTGGCTCCACCACATTTCTTTAAATGTTTAATTTAATTAAAATTAGAGGAAAACCTGCATTTCATATACATTTTCCTAGATCTTCCTATCTTCCTAGATCTTCCAATAAGTATGATTAGTACAGGGGATTGTATGTGTTGATTAATTGAAATAAGACTGAATACAGATCATTATGATCTATATATCACGTTTTTCAAAACAGCTACATAAATATATAATAAAATAGACTCTGTTATACTCAACTCATTAGTTATTTAATAATCCAGCAACTAACTTCTTAAAAATTCTTTCCTGAGAATGTGTTTCTTGCCATCATTTGTGGAGGCAAAACCAAGCCAAAAAAGAAGTTAAAAACAAACGGTTCTTTAATTCACATTTACTGGCAGCTTGGCATCTGATCACTTGCTTCTAAATCCTAGTATAACCTTTTGTCCCCCCGTCCCCCCCCCCCCTCCACATTAGTTTGTGGTTATATAATTAATGGTGATGAGTCAGATTTCACAACAGAACAAGACCGCAGACCATTACATGGTACCCTTGAGACTAAAGAGTTGTTATAGAGGATGAGGCTCATTGCCACCCCTCATGTGTTCCGAACACTCATAGAAGGGGCTCTGCTTCCTTGCTCCCAAGCTCAAAGCCACATACCTTTGAGCTGAAGCCAAAATGCAGCTGTGCTTTTAGGATGATTAAGGTTTCTACTGGATAGTGCTCAGCAGACCTGAATTAGGAACCTGAATTAAAATAATAAAAAAATTTAGAATAATATTGCAATTATTATGTACTGTAACAGTTGTTTTTGCTTGCCTGAAGCAGCAATGCTAACATTTGCAAACAAACACAAACAAAAAAAACACTCATAGGTAATATTTTATACTATGTTATACTATATACGTATATGTACTATATACTTATGTTTATTAAGATTCATAATAGCTGCAAATGACTTTATTGCAATTATATTCAGGCAAGGCAATTATATATAATGGCTGCATTCTGAGTACTGCTGGTAATTACAGCTGTGCTGGTATTCAGTATGATTGTGAGTGCAATATTACATAAGACAGGAAGATGAAACAGTAGTATAGGTTACTTAAGAAACCTACCAGACCTACCAGACTTATTCATAAAAGGACCTACCGTTACCAATTCCTATAACCAAAGAGTCATTAACAATCCGAATAGGAGAACTGTTGGTCAAATGTTTTATGTCAAAGTTTACAGCTCTTATTTAACATATTATTTCATATGAGGCGGAAACATCTAAATGCGACACTAGTTCTAACACTCAAGCAGAAGGGAATGTTTCTTCCCAAAGGTGCACGACCGGAGCAGAGGAGAAACTGTGAGTCACTCTGTCCGAACTAAGGCACTAGTCAGAGCCACAGAGCAGTAGTACCGCGTGCAGTACACAGAAGCTTTCAACACCTTTCAGACTACTGTGGGGTGACACAGGCGTTAATGCTACAAACAGAACTTTGTGGTACCTCCGGGTCTCCTTAGAAAACGCCTGTTTCTTCTATCGCAAATTTTTCCATGTTGATAGCAAAGATGACGAGAGATGAGCTAATGTGCAAATGAGTATGTAATGTTTGGTTCTGGCTCAAAGAGCGTTACCTTTTTGGCATCCACTCAAGCCCCGATCCCTTGTGCTCAACACCTAACTAGGATTCTTCCTCAACAACAAAAGGGTGGTTCAAAAATATTACATCTTCGTATCCTCTGGTAATAAACACACACACCTGCAACAGTTGTGCAATAAATGTCCAGAGCTGTCTTTATGAGCTCCCTTCTTCTTGTGAACATCCTCTCACATGGGCCTATGTGAGATCACTGACAGGAGACACGGCCATGACATCATCAACATGAGCTCAGTCCAAAAAAGCAGAAAAGGGTCACGGCAAACCTGAGGATCACAGTTGTGACGAATGCCTGTGTTTGTGTGTTTGAAGATAACCTAGTAACCGCTTTGTGATGTTGAGAACCATAGCACATTAATCAATAACAACCTGTTGACCATCCTTAGTTTATTTATGGATGCTTAAACTGTGACATCTGAACTCACATAAACTGTGACTTTATCAATTATAATAAGCAGAATAAAAAGCAGACAAAAGCCACATCATCTTCAACTGGTCATTCATATCTGATCTGCCCCAAATTTTCCCCTCTTTGCTCTCTCTCGTTTTCCCTCTAACTCCATTCCCCACCTCTCTTAGTCATCCCAGCATGTGTCAGAATTTCTATAGTTTTTCAAGGTCATGCCCACTGGAGCGGAGAATGGCAATCACTGGAGAAAAGAACTAATGGTGCCAAGCCACATCTTTTTCCTTTAAACCCCCCCAAACAGCCTAACTAACCTGCCCCCACAGAGACACACCTTGGGTACAGGGTAAACCACTCCCCATTACTTTGTGCTCATGAACACAAGTGGGGTATATATGGAGGTGTGAAAGTGGAGAGAGAGATTCAGACAGCCACTCAACTAGAGACATGGGTTGCATTGTGAGACATGTGAGCCCAGTGATGCTCTTCTTTGGCTTTTTGGTGTGGACGACATGCTCAGCAGCACCGATGCAGTGCCACTTTAACTCTAAAGGTGAGACTAAATGCACGTCATTGCTTTACATGATCAGGCATGAGAATGTCCTGTCTGAAAATCTTTCATTTCAATTCTCTAGATCAGTTTAGTTTGGAGTGCACTTGTGGACAAATCACTCTCAAGTATATTTGGTCACAGATGTTAGAAAGTTCTAGCATCTTTCAATGTCTTTCATTACAGCTCTGTGTGAGTATGAGGGAAAGCAGTACTTTATGGGAGAGAGCTGGATGGAGCAGAACTGTGTGCAGTGCACCTGTCTGCACCCTGTTGGAGTGGGATGCTGTGAGACGTAAGAATTATTACATCTTCCATTTCTGTTTTGCATTACTAAAAAACAATATAATGATGATGTCACATTGATTTGCCTTGTTTAATTTGTATTTCAACGTAACTGCTCGATTATAGTGTGCATCGACCTGTGGACTTTCCCCCTTGGTGCGAAATTCAAGTTGAATCCCTGACCTGTCAGGTTACATTGGTGATGGCCTCTGATCCTCGTCTGCCATGCATTCCTGGAGAAAACAGCATTGACCCAAGACATGGGGCCATCAACATGAAACTAGCAGGTTAGCATGGAGGAAGACCAACTATAAACCACCTGCCTGTCAGCTGACTTTAGAATCACTAGTATGTGTGATATTGGAAATTACTTAAATGTATTCACAAAACATAACTATTAGCATTGAAGCTGCTACAAAGTTAAATTTTAGGGTAACAAGGAAGTGGTCTGTTAAGTAAAAAGTGGAATGGGGGGGCATGATTCTTGAGCCTTGTATTGGATTATATTAAAGCCATTGACAAATCAGAAGTTCTGTTTTTTTGTATGGAAGGTTGTGCATTGTGAAGATGAAATGTGTGTGCATGCTATCACGTTTTTTAATTACATCATTATAACAACAGTTATCAGCACTGCATGCTTTGTTATTATCTTTTCTGGTTTAATTCCCTTAGATCATTACAATTTTATTGCTTTTTTTACATATGACTGTCTCAACTGAATATGTTCTAAAGGCCAGAGAGAAAAATGCATTTTCTACATTTGATGTAAAACAAATAAATAAAAAGAAAACTATTCATAAAACATCAGCCTTTCTGGAATGATTTGAGAACCATGTCATTCTTACTAAGAGTTTTTTTGTTATAGATGCATGATTGTAAATAGTAAGCCGAATAAGCAAAATTACATAGTAAAATATGTAATTTTCTTATATTTAGAACAATTACTCCAATATATACAAAAATCAGCCCATTCCCTTTAGTCTTCATTTTAAAAAATCTGCTGAAATTAGCTGTTAATAAGACTCTTATCCCAAGGAAAAACCTACACAAACAAAGCAAAGTGCGCAAAGCTGCATCTAAACCATACTATATAGTAGGCAAACATCAGCATGCGTAAGGAATAGAATGTATGAAACCTCAGTATGCAAAAAAAACAGTAGTGAAATACCAGAATGTTCTAGATTTTTAAGTGTGCATCAGATGGACATTTTTCTATCCCATAAGGCCATGAAAGCTTAGGAACTGACAAATTTAAAAAGTTAATAGATTAAAAATACTGGAAAACTGTGTGTTGAGTGGCTCTTATAAGTGATATAAGATACCAAAAAATGTATTTCTCATGGTTAAATTGTACATGTTTAAAGGCAATTAAGGAATCAACATGACATGAAGAATCAAACATGACATGAGGTCATAAGATTCATTTTCATAAGCCCTGCCCCAGAGTAAGATAACAACACCTACTTTTACATCATTGCATTGTTGGCTCTACCCAAGGTCATTGAGTCACAGAGAAGCAGAAACAGTCCTCTCCTGACAGAACATCACAGCAACATCCTGTTTGTTTGAAATAAATCCACTATGACATCACACAAACAAGCTAAAAATTGTACTTTGGAGGAGAGAGAGGATCTGAAGGCCTTGTTACACTCATGATATGATCATGACAGGAATAAGACACAAGTCAAATGCTGTGCTGTACCTCAACGTAGAAATTGAACATCTTTGCAAATTTATTGGCAAATGTATTGTAATGTTACAGACCCTGTTAGGTGCAAACCTCAGACTTTGAAACAGACAATTAAATCTTCCTTTCAATTGGCCAAAGGTCATTTTCACCTTATCCTGTATAAAGCTCTATTGTAACAAGTTTGTGGGCTGGTGTTTGGGCTGGGAAAGATGTCATGAAATACTGTCTGCAGGAATAGCCACTGCCTCTAAGCAGAATTCCATTATAAGCACCTATGCATCAGTGTATGTAATAAAGTGAGCTTGACATTTCTATTTTCTTTTACCACATTCAAGTAATGAGGCCATTTTGCTGTTGATGAAACAAGTCACCGTCTAGAAAATTTTAGTCAGTCAGCTAGATTTTAGAAAAAAAAAATTGTCAGTACAGTTTTTTACAGGTGGTAATAGGGCTGCACGATTATAACACAAATCATAATTGTCGAATATTTCCTCGATATTGTAATTGCAATTAATTCTGTTGATTGATTGATTTACATTGAAGTGTATTTATAGAGATGTAGAGAACCGAGGTTACGGTAGTAACAGGAGACACAGGAGACATGAGTGTAACTCAAACAACATGTGAATCAATTGCTTATATCGCCTGCACCTTGTGGACTATAACTCGTTTCAGTTCGAGAAATTGGAGATCAACTATTTTCTTCTATTTGTTCAAATCAGTGTGATTTAACCACTAGAGGTCAATCTTGAGTCTTTGAATGTGTTTTGTGTATCGCGCTCCTTCAGTCCTGAGTGCTCCATCTCTCTTGAGTCCTACAGAAGCGTTTAAAGTGCATGCGATGTTTTATGTGAACTAGGCCGAACCGAGCTTGCTCTTATTTTTAAAAACTCTGTTCAAAAATACATAAGAGAGCTGATATTTAATTGATGGCCATCCCAGACTGTAAGAGGTTCTGTACCACTACTAGTTAGAAAGTGAAAGAGCAACTATTACAAAAAATACAAAAGGATATGCATATTGTAACAATGATGGTATTGAAAAATCATAGCTTATGCTAGCTATTGTACTGCTTAATTGATAAATATTTTACAACTTGGATTTCAATGTTTTGGTAAAAATAGAAGATGATCCCATAAATGATTAAATATAATAGAAAACATTCCTTCATAAATTGAATGTGAATAAAAGACAACAGGACATGTACCAAAAATCACTTTTAGATGAATTTTGTGGAGGATATGAAGCACAGAAAAACGTTGCATCACCACAATTTTTTCTTTACTTTTCTATCAAGCATCAGGGATTAAGGAAGGACATAGGACACTCATTCCATGAATGAATGATAAAAAGGAGAAAGATGATACTGCTCACTTTGCCTTTAAGATGCAGAGCTTTACTTGAGTGTTTACAAAGGTAAGTTAGCTGCTGTTGAATTTTTACTGTGCTTGAGAGGCTGGCACATTTAAATGTTTAAAATAAGTGCTAATTATTACCATTATCTGTTTCCAAACCAGGAACTTTACCTAAAGCCATATTCTATGCAGGATAGATTCACAGCCAGTCTTCTTTGTCTCTTTTTTAGTCTCTCACCATCAAAATCTATTATGTATTGGCACTTGGAAAACAAAGTACATTGTTGTTACAGGACATTAATTAGTCCCTTTGTATTATAAATCCTGAACATTTGGAAACAGTCTCATAGGCTATGCAAAAACAAACAAACAAATACTAAAGTAGGGAAAATAGGGAAAAGTACATTTAATTTAATTTTTATTTTCAGCATTATTTTAGCAGTGATGGCAAAACAGTTAATATTCTTGCATCTTGCCAGAAACAAAAAAAGATGAAAGATATGGAGAGAGAGAAAGAGAGGAGGAGAGAGTCTTGAGAAAGAGAGAGAGAAGACCGCATAAAGAAAGTAAGCATAAAATTAAGTGAAGATGTGGCACAAGCAGGAAAATAAGGACCATATAGCCATCAATATACCACATGTCAGAATTACATCTGGACATTTTAAAACACAAGCAAGAGATGCACTCATGATCAGGAAGCCATATCTCTGGGAAGGGCATGCCACAGAGAGAGGGGTACAGTGTGGATGCTAATGCTTTAGACAGAATTAAAAGTGGAGCAGACCCACCACATGCACCTGCATTGGCTAGTTTGGGGCAGTTGAAGGTACAGTAGATGAAGTGAAAGTTAAGAGCGGAGTTCACACCGATGGCTCTTTGCATAACACAATCTCTAACTCTGTACGAAAGAGCTTCCCTCCATCAGACAGAGTCATGATGCTTGTCTTTGAGCTAGCCAGGCTCTTAGCGTCAATGTCCTAAGGGCACACACACACAGTTTTCAAAAAGTATTTAGACAAACTAATTTCATCTCTGCATTTATTTATTTCATCAGCTGGGTACTAAATTCCCACCCAACATCAAATTACCATTTTATGTTTTCGATAGAGGTCTTTGAGGAGAGCATCCAACTCATGTTCATCTATGTAACCATTTCCATCCTGTTAAGACCAAAGAAGAAGAGACAGAGAGCATATTTGTGGGGTATATGGGATGTGACAGTAATAAATTCATGTATAATAATGCTAAGTGTGTGTTAATATGTTTTGTGCATATGCCCTTTTAACTATAGATCTGTGTGAATCGCTAACAAAATATAAAAGATTGACCAACAACAAAAGCTTCTGACCTTGTCATAATAGGTAAAGATGTCTTCAAATTCATCAGCTGATAGTTTGATGTTCTGGTAATGAAGAGGAAAAGGATATCAGATTATGTTTATTATATATGTAAGATGTTTATATTGTGATATAAATTTGCCTTTAGATTTTATTAAAACTCCCGAATTTTATGACTACAAAATAATCCTCCTAATCTTTAGGATTATAATAAAACAATGCATCTGACACTCAGCATCATTTCTATTGTAAAACCATTTATAATAATGGAAAAAACACCAAAACACCAATACCAAAAACATATCAAATTAGCACATTAAGAGAATGTGGCCAGATATCGCACAAAAATAATTTAGAAAATTATATTGTTGATGATGAAAATTACATTTATCTCCATACAAGTTCACTATAAAAAGTAATAAAATACCAAATATTGCAGGTAGCAATTAGCTTTTGGCAACCATTTAATGTCTGTGTTTTATATATATTGTACAAAGTGTTACACAAACAAAATACATCTGACAAGCAGATGATATAATGTTGGGTAATGAGTGACTTGTTAATGACGAACTTGCTATTAAAATTCTGTACAGATAATGCTATTGAACTGAACTGAATGATCATTTCTACACATATTTTAATGTATTGTGCTGAGAGGCAAGAGGGAGCGAAATAAAATAAATTAAATAGAGCGAGCAACAGTAGAAAGAGCTGAGGGCCAGTACATCTCCAGGTTCAGGAATAATCTATAGAGATTATCGTAACTACAGAAGGATTAAAGTAATCTCTATCAGCTCATACTTTCTGTGGTGGAAATCAGTCACCAGTTTGCCATCAGGTTCACACACACACACACACAGACACAAACATATGTACCCAAACAAACATCTGACTGTAATCAAGCATGTTTTCAGCAGAGAAAAACATCTCTACATTCCTGCCAGTTTATTAATTTATGCTTCTTTTTTACTAATTTATGCTTCTTCTCTTATACTACCATTCCATTCTTGTTATTTTGTGTATATTGCTACTCTCAACCACACTCTGTATTTTGTACAGTAGGCTGTACACAGTGGCTACAATTTTGTTCTACAATGATCACTTGCACTCTACTTGCCATTTGTACCTCATTTGCCAGTTCATTTTGCTATAATTCAATTTCAGTTACTTTTTGCACTTTTGGTCATGTGTGAACTGTGTTTCTTTGACTCTGCATGATGACAAAGATGAATTTAATCTAATCTAGTATAATAAAATGAAAGGCTGCTTGATCTAACCTGAAACTTGAGCAGAAAATTCTCCTTCACAGGAAGAAGCCTGTGAGACACAAAAAGTAACATTTAATAAATCTAATATTGCATTTATACATTCTCAAATCCTTTCTCTCTCCTCTCTCTCCCTCTCATCTTTTCTCACCTCGCCATCTCGGACAATCCCAACTTTCCGTCACCATTCAGGTCAAACATTTTAAGCTGTGGAAAGAACACAAGTTAAAGAACAGCTGCTGTGAGTGCATGTGTACTGTGTGTGTGTATGGGTGTGTGTGTGTGTGTGTGTGTGTATGGGTGTGTGTGTGTGTGGGTGTGTGTGTTTACTCACTATAGTCTGTGTATACTCGCTCAGTTTCTTGTCATCATAGTGTCTGTTTGCTTTCTTCAGCAGATCTGAGAGGAAGCCCTGAGGGCAAACAATGTCTCAGTATTTAGTGAATCAATCACTGCTTTAGGAAGTTTTGCATGATCTATTAAGTTCTACCTTCAGTTCATTGGATTCAATGTATCCACTACGGTCTGTATCATATTTTCTCCATGCCTGAAAAAAATGAAACATTAGCATTAATATAAGCACATTGATTTACATTCATTCATTTACACATATACATTTTTGCATAAACATTTTTAGAAAGTGTATTTCTGTAAGCCATTTTCCTCATGGGAATTGTTTGCTTATCCCCATAATGTAAGGAAATGCAGGAAAAGTCTGACCTACAAACACAGATCAAAAGGTGAAATAGACAAGGGTTAAATCTACAATGTTCACATTTGTATGTGATTATGTAGTTTTTCATCCAGTAGATTTGATATTTTGGCATTAAACTGGGATTACTGGCAAGCAGATCTAATGTGGTGGAATACCCACCTGCCCTGATTTACCAGAATGTAAATAAGTGTGTGCGCATTCAACTGAAATGTATAATGTGTTGTCATCTCTTGGTGAAACAAAATGCCCCATGTCCCCATAAGTCTGTTCTCTTCTACAACTCAGACGTCCAACAGAACTAACGTGTTTTCTATTATTTACAAAATCACCCTGTTGTACAAGTGAACCTCCATTAACCCAGTTACTCGCACATACACGCTCTGTGTTCCTCTCTGCATTGCAGGCATTCATAATAGATTAACTACAGCAAATAGAACTTTCTTGCTTTCTCGCTCTTGTTCACTTATTTAAACAGATGCCTGCAAAAACACCTCAGCTGTTAAAAAGGTTCACCAAAGATACTGACAATTACTGATAATTGAACTGATGGAAAACTAATAAAAGCATTCATAAACATGTTCATCAGTTTACTGATATGCACAGCGAGAAGACAGTAGATGTTGCTTTAAATCTGTACAGAACAGGAAATGCATAACACATGGCAAGAGAATAATCACTGTGTGTTTTACATACTGCCATAAACGCTGCGCTGGACCCCACAAACTGTCTGAAGCACAAGAGAAAGTTCTCCTCTGTTGGCAGGATCTGAGCTAGCTGAGACAGATAAAAAGAGAAAGGACAGGAGACACAGAGCAAGACAGAAAGAGAACATAATTACTTTATTGCTCAGTAATGTCCAAATAATTCTAAAACCTTATTTGAATAAAACTGAGATATCATCAGTTATAGTGCTCATTTTCTCTTAACCACTATATTTCCTACAGTTTATAATATCATTGAAAGGGGTTTCAGCACCACGGACAGCCACACAAACCTTTTATCAGAAGCAGCCTTTTGCTACATAATCAACCAACTGCTGTTTGAGCACTTGTCTCGCTTAAGAAGAGACTGCCTGTGACAACTGAACAGGGATTATAAACCATTTTATACCCCAGTTGTCTCTTCTGACCTAAACAAAGGAGCTCATCATGGCTGAACTGCTGGAAGAATACTAAACCATACCAACCTCTAAAGAATAGAGCCAGCACATCTCTGAAACTATCTCTAAGTCCGCAGAGTGCTTGGACACACAGACTTGGTCCTGCATTTTTTGTCTTTTTTTAATTCTTACAATATAGTTTTTAATCTAAGAATGAGAAACAACCTTTGAAATAGCATTTCTACATAAAGGATAACATACTTTTTGATCATAAAATGGCCATTCTGTCTAAAACAAATATAGATCATAAAGAAAGACAATGAAGTTCAAGAAAATGAATTCCATGGGAAGAAAAATTGTAGCTGGCTGCAAAAAACAAGTGCAAAAGTTGCTTAAGCAAGATACTGATTCAACAAACATGCAGTAAGCAGAGATCTAAGGCAAGCATCTTTTCACCTGCCTTTCAGAATGAACTACTGAGTTAAAGTGATGTAACCTATTTAATATTCATGAGTTGATACTTCATTTAATATTCATAAGCTGATATGAGCCCCTCCCCCACACACATTTCATACCTATTCCAATCCTAGGCTTCTTACCATCATCAGAACACAGAATAACTCATGCTCTAGATCAGTCAGATTATAAATCCTGTTTAGTGTATACATGAGATCTTCTGTAGTGTCGCAAATCATTTTTTATGTTTTAAGAATAATCTTTAACATTAAAATTACTTTCTGTTTTGTGACCCATGAGAGTGACCCATGCCCTGGAGTTACCAAGACCTTGCATCATCAACGTGGGGTGTGGAGGGATGTTCCTATACTGTATCTACAGTAATAAAAGTCATTTTGGCATTTGACATTTCTAAATCTGAATTTTTTTATTGTTATTTTCATGTGCTATTTAGAAAAATGAATGTGCTACTAAAGTATTTTTCATCCTGTTGTTAAAAGAAAATTAAATCCATATTGTTAATTCTGTTAATACTTTCAGCTTTAAAAAGAATGAAAGTCAGAGATACCCACAACACTATTTATATCTCTCTAAACCAGTCAATGAGAAAAGCCAGAGAGGCAGAAGCTGGCTGATATGTTGATGATAACATGGCTAACCTGAGGCTTCAGTTTAGATTCACATAATGCACACTGGAGGGAACAGATCAAACCTTCTACAAGCCTTGAGAAAGAATCTAAATGTGTCATGGAATTGGTGCCAGCTGTGAGGCAAGTCAAAACTGGACATCAAAACTGAGTTATCCTGTAATTTATAGACTAACATTGAGAAGGATTGTGGTTAGTAGTTATTTCAAATTTGCAACACAGTAGAATTATCTTTCATCTGTACAGAACCACCTCTCGTTGTTTTAAAACATGATGTCTGTCACAAAAGTTTTTATCTGCTACTAAGAATTATGTTTTATCTAGATTTTATCTCCACTACTCTAAGACAGGGGAAAGAAAAATGCAAATACTAAATATTCTAAAAACAATCTAGCCAACCACATTAAAAATATAACTGAACAGCTTCATTACTGAAAACATTACTTGTAGGAGCTTGAGAGATGAGCTACTGGAAGTGGGTGGAGTATGAGTCAATATGTGCACATGGTCTTCTTTTCTGGATTAGTGAGGTCCACCATAACTCCACCACTCAGTCATACTATCACATGATGGATGTTGCCCCTTCCTCATCCTCCCCCCTCCCCTCATGCTTTCCTTCATCCATCTCTCTCCTCTCATCCTGTTTACTGCCCCACCCTTGATCTTAATCTCAGATGTTGGCTCTGCGAAACGCTCTTTGTCCAAAGTTTTAAACCACTGCTGTGGCCATACTGTACTCCAGCTGCGACAAAGTGTATGAATTTACCTCAGACATCTCAATCTTCCCATCACCGTTCTCATCAAATTTCAGCATAAACTCTTTCATTCTGTCTCTGAACGATGCATTAGAAGGTTCCTGGAACCAAACCAAACATGTTAAATTTTCATGAATTATGTCAAGATTATTAATTGATTTTCAAATGTTCCAAGAAAATTTAAAATGAGAAAATGTATAACATTCTTTACAATATACCACCCAGTAAATGCACTGACATAAAAATGATCAGACAGATGGTATGTGCTCAGATGGCAAGAGCATTAGGCAAGATTAATCTGAGCATTTCATTCTGTAGTTCTTAATAACTGTATGTGACATTCAGATCACCACTTAACAAGTAAAACTGTTCTGATGTTTTGGTGGCATAATTAATAATGTGTGACTCACCGCACTTACACCTTTCCGGGCTACTTCAAGCTCACAAATAAAATTTTCCAGTTCCTTTCCTTCAATGCAGCCATTCCCTAGAAACAAATCAACTTACTGTAAGATTGTTTATTTGATTAACATCAAACATTATCTGTTTTAGGTTTAAGCATGCATGATCCAGACATGATCTGTGTCGCATTAACTGATGTAGCTTAAAAATCAGTTTTATAAGGGGAAAAGGGGGTGCAGTAATACACAGTGTTCATCATTTATACTGAAGAACAAAATGCACTTTACATATATTTTCAATAGGCTACACAGGCTTTATATATGTAGGGGACACAGGACCCTTCCTGAAAATATAACCACTATCAGGCAGTCCGGTGAAACTGGATGCAAAATAGCAGCAGAACTGTGATCTACACATTTTTTCTCTGCAAGTTACTTTTAGTTAGACAACACTAGTGTAGTTTAGGTTTGTCGTTTTACTTCTGCCATACTGTAGAGAGATCCTCTCGCCCCTTTCTTTGTAACCTACTTTTGTAACTTTGAAAACGACAAAAGCTAAAGTTATTACATGGTGAGGTCCGCAATCCATCACATTTTATCTTCATAGGCTCTTAAACTCTGACATACGACGCTAATAAATTCAAAAGAAGGATTTCATTACAAAGCAAAATCAATAATGCCAACAATGCCTGTGGGACATAATTTACTGAGCTATGAAAACGCATACATAGCCGTTAACGCATACAAGTCTTTAACTGTACGGCAGGCAATCACCCCACAGGCGCATTTTCAATTTTCCCTGAATTATTTAAGAAATACGCTTGTGCGTAAAACTGCATTGCGTGTTGAGTTTGACTGATTAACAGCCCCGATCATTGCAGTTGCATGTATTTGTCCACTTATTCAAACTTGCAACTCAATCGTTTTTCTTGGAAAACAATACAAATACTAACGCACGTGTGTGCGATTTCCCAAAGAAGTCGTACAAGCAGGTCTTGGTTTATCCCTTTTGATTAACTAAAAACAATCAATATAATGAATAATATTTTTGCCTTCCTTGATTAAATTTTTCGATTTACTTTTTTAATTTCTTCACGACTTTGGTAACTGGCGCACATTTTCCTTTCTGCACAACCCATCCAAAACACAAACAGCCTATGCTATGTTGCTTTAGCTTTTTATTAAAAAAAATAAAAAGCTAAAGAGTATTATATTTTTCTTGTAATTGTAATAATCAGAATTTGTTAAATACATGTTTGTGTTTTTTTAATGTAAATTACATTTTTTATTAACTGTATACAAATCACATGTAATGTACATAAATTACTGTACATAACTGTAACTCATAACAACTAACGATATGCGACTTATTTTTTGCCATCGTTTTCAGTTTTCACTCTTTACCATCTTATAGTCACCTGTGCCGGGAAATTACACTTACCGTCAGCGTCGAATTTATTCCAAATATCCAGAAACTGGGATGCAGTGAGTTCCGCCTGGTGCAGAGGAAGCAGCTCTGATGCTTTATTCGCCATATCTAACTGTTTTCTCTCCTGTTTTGAGTTTTAAAGGAAAGTAATGTCAGGTCTTTAAAGAACTCCTGTACACCTCTGGGTATCACTGTAAGTAGCCGGACAGAGGCAGCGGTTTTTAACCCCCATCACCACTAATGACGTTTAAACACTCATCGATAGGCGGCAGCATTGCGCGATGAAATACACAGTTTCAGTAGCCGAGTCGATTCCGACACTCACTCAAGTATCAGCAGCACGGCTATGAAAATAATAATAATATCGGATTATGGAAATAATTAAAACAACAAGATTATCAGAAAATAACACCAACGTTTCTTAAAGCATATTGACTGACCAACACGGGTATAAGTTGCTCTAACTACGTTTTAAGGTTTTCTTTTCTATTTTTAGCCATTTTTTAATGTGGAGCCTAACTATTTGTATTTACATATACATTCTAACATAATTTGAGCTCATCATGGCTCATTCTTCAAATGTTTATTTTATGCTTGAACAAATCGCTTTCATGATCTTCATTTTCATGAAGAATTTTAAAAGAATAGTTGCATGGATAGATATATGATGGACAGACAGACAGATAGACAGACAG
>JAZGTK010010361.1:1537-16452 GCA_036877625.1 Ambastaia sidthimunki | reverse complement strand
TTTTTTTTTGCTCTGGTTAAAAACACTTTTGAAATACTTTTAAAACAATAACTATTTTGTAGGGGGGCTAATAATTTTGTCCTCAGTGTGTATATATATATATAGTATTTATTTGCTTGTTAAGTTTCCTTTTTCTTGCTTGATGAACTGTACAATATGTAAATGATCTCTGACTGTCCAATCGGGTAACACTGGTGTATTGCTCGTATTGCTAGTACATAATATATCAAGCACTCTTTTTTCAGAACATAAAGCTAAATTCAGTTTTCCATGAGTTTACCCCTTGATATAACAGTTCCTCCTCAATCATTTTTAGCCTGGCTGTGTGGTGGGAATGGACATGGAATGGAGAGCTTGTTTTGGCACTGTGTCCTCTCAGCATGTGGCTCTGATCCAGCTGGCCATGCAGGGACAGGTGTTTCTCTTGGACCTGTGTGCTCATGGCATCAGTCACCATAGTGCCACAGTGGATTTCATCAAAGCTTTGTTTTCACACAAGAACATTCTCAAACTAGGTGAGCTTCCCTGAAGATGTCAAGTACCACACTTTAGCAGTTCTGAGAGTCTCAAAAGTGTCCCGCAAAGGCTTGTTGTTGTGAAATGTTGGAAAACCAGCAGTGGGCTAACAGTGTATATGTGGAAATTAGATGTTTCAAAACAGGGTGTAATTTAGTTTTTTCTCAAAAAGTAATTCTCAAAAAGTTTTTTTCTCAAAATTTAATTCAATTTTGCATACAGTGCACTAAAAATTAACTATAGAAATCTCACCTGGCAGAATTTGTATTCTGTCTAAATGTAATCATTGCTAGCATATTTGTTTGTCTAGGTTATGGGATGTCTGGAGACTTGAAAAGCCTGGTCAGCACGTGGCCTGATCTGAGGGAGGAACCTTTGAAAATGGAGGGTGTTCTGGATCTGCTCCATGTCCATCAGGAGGTGCCAAAAATGCCCACATTCAAACACATTTCTTTTTACATTTTCATTCTCTTCACATTTCTTGCTTTCTTTTTAGCTTAAAGAATATATCAATAGGCTTTCACAATGTGTTTTATGTCCATATAGTGAAATGGAGTGTTCATCCAGATCCTGTTATCGTTGGTTAATGTTATTTTATTATGATTGACTCCTCAGCTTCAGCGGAGTTGGTTGGGCAGCAAAAGGTGTCGATCAGTGGAGGTGAGTGACGGTCCAGCAGAGAAGGGTCTGAGTCTGTTGGTGCAGCAGGTGCTAGGAAAACCGTTGAATAAAATCGAGCAGCTTTCCAATTGGGAACGGCGGCCACTACGGACCAGTCAACTCCGCTATGCAGGTACCGCATTATTTATACAGAGTGGCCGGAACTAAGAGTGGGGCTTAAATCCAGAACTATTTTTATAAACTAACCTTCACTTTTCATGCCTGTCCACTCGAAAAATGTTGCCATATGCTGCTGCGAATGGAGTCTCAGATAAAAATTGACACCAATGTCCAAACAACTTTTCGCAAAACTCTTATTCCGATACAGTACCAGTAACCTTACAAACTTTGGCAACTATATTTTTTAGGAATGTTTAAGGCCTTCTAACTTCTAAGCAAACACCAGCCAGTTAAACTGTCACATGTGCACTGCTGAAGTTGAAAGGATCAAAATTTATGCAACAGATTTGATTAAGAGCATATAACGTTATTAGTTGTGTTATTTAAAACAATTAAATTGTAAACAATGTTAATTTCCTGTTTGTGCATCTCTCCAGCTGCTGATGCGTATTGTCTGCTGGATGTCTACCTTGTCCTCTCAAAGGACCCAAAGGGGTACAGATTGCCAGAGGACCTCAGAACCGTCCCCTCTACCCAACCATCCAAGAGTCGTGAGGAGAAGAAACCCAAAGAGAGGAGCAAGCAAACTAGGAGAAGAGAGGTCTGTCTGTCCATGTAGAATTTTTTGCCAATGTAACATTCTCTAGAATAAGAATGTCCCTCTCACTTATACCACATGACTCGGCTAACAAGAGCAAGAAAGTCAAGTTTCACGGCTGTGATATGAACAAAAATGTTTAACAAAAAGCTATATCAACCCTTCCCAGCCCTATGTGTGTATCAACAATGTATCAACAAAAGAAAAAAAACTACTTATCAAACAAATTGTTTAGAACTCATTTTTTTAAGAATCTGTTGATGCGTTGTAGTGAATCAGTGATTTTAGAGGAGTTCAGATTGAGGAAAGATCACATTAGGCCATGTTCACCTTTAAAATATACATAATATACCTAATGAAGTGTTGTCCAATCAACAGGTTCGGCAAAAGGTAAACAAACCCCACTTTGTGGAGAATGAGAGCATTAAGATGAATTCGGAGTACCAGGGGCCCATGATCACCCCACAGGAGCTGCGGGTTGTCTGTGATAACATGCTGCAGGGCCTGGGCCGTTACCTGCGCTGTCTGGGGGTAGACGTTAAGATGCTGGAAAACACAGATGATCATAAAGAAGCAGCAAAGGTGAGATAACCAGACACCTGCTGCTTATATGTAGCAGTGAGCCCCATTGCCTAAACAAGATGTGTTAACATGGATAGGACACTCTCTCTGAGATGGCCCTCTGGTTGTTCAGATCATATTTTAAAGAATTGGAGACTGTGAATCTAAGTTGACCTCAGGGACATGTGGTGTCCCCCAGGGCTCAGTAGTTAGGCCTCTCCTAAATGGTGGTCAGAATCATCCCTTTTAGATTCCAATATTAGTTTTAGTAGTCATAAAAGCAATAATTAAACCAGACAACTATCATCTTAAAAACATGGTGTAAGTATTAAATTGTTGTAATGGTTGTATTTTCTGCTCCAGCTGGCTCGTGCTGAAGGTCGTGTCATTCTTACTGCAGGCCAACCCTACCAAACAGTAAGTATGTGTTGGAGAAAGCGAAATGCATATGCACACAGCAGTCTGCTTAACAAGTCTCCTGCATAGTGTAATTATTTGTGCATGTAATGTATGTGCTCATATTGTGTAGCTAAGGTCACAGGTTGGAGAGGGCCGCTGTCTTACTCTGGACTGCTCCGAAAAAGCACGTGACCAGGCTGTGCGCGTTCTCAGACACTTTCGTGTGCATGTCACCACTTCTGACATTTTCAGTCGATGCCAGGTCAGTTGTGTGTATCTCTATCAAATGTACACATTTACGCTTGTTTTTGTCACCAGAAGAAAAGGAATTCCTACTCATTACCTCATTTAAACAGCATTAATCAACTATCAATGCCATCATTTGGCAGAACATGAACACAGTGTCCCACATGAACACAGTGACCACCCAACCGAGTTGTGGTGGTCAAGAAGGTAGAGGGTTCCTTAGGAGAGGCTTCTCAGGTGAATCATTAGCTTAAAGAGCCACTGCAGTATTCAATAGACTTTTTTCTCTCACATGTGTGTTGGTTGGAATTTGGATAAAGAAATGAGCAATTAATGGAGGGATGCCAAAATAACAGGAGACATGAAAGGTTAGACAAAGAAAGTGGAGAGGGACATAAATAGTTATAGCTGGTATGTTATGCTCAATAATCAATATCATGGCCAAAATAATTTGTGTGCTCTTTTGGTCAGATCTGAACTTAGAGAGAAAAGGGATTGCATAGAATGTTGGAATGGGTGAATAGGACAGAAGACTAATGAAGAGAGAAGAACAGTGCAAGAAAGGGCAGGCAGAAAGATACAGAGAGAGATAGCAAGGAGAAAAACAAAAGGGTGAGAGACAGACCTGGGTGTGAGACCAATAGAGATGTAGGCAGATAGCTGCCTGACTCATTCCTGCTGCAATACCTGATCTCCATTAGAGCTGCACCTCCGGCTCCATTTCAGGTCTGCAGTTACTTCACTACCCATGGTTTAAGAAATAAGTGTCTTTATTGGCATTATAAAATAGGATTTACATTTACAAAGCAGCAAAAAAGAAAATAGACAGACATACACATAAATTTAAGATAACGATATAAGCTTTATGTGTAAAGTGTTTTATTTTCATCTATGTTCTGGTTAATTGTAGCTTAATGTTTTTCTGTTCTTGTGTGGAAATAGTTTGTGATTTCTTTTTTTCTTGGAAGTTATGTCTTTGATTCACCTCTGGAACACAATAGATGAGTTTTTAAAAAATGTTTACCCTGTTTTTTGCCAGTTAACAAAAATATACAATAGCCAGGGACTGACAGACTGACAAAAATTTAAACTGCAGTGTTGTTCAGCTGCCGTACTTACGCGTGACCAAAAGTTTTTCACTTAAAATCTTCTTTTTTTAAAGAGGAAAGCTTCTTTAAAGATTTTTCTCACACAAATCATATGGCTTAAAAATTGGAATTTGTTTTTGGTCACTGTTTGTTAAACATTTTGTGTATTACAGAAGATTGTCAAATGGGTTTGGAACTACATGAGAGTGAGTAAATGATGACAGAATGTTTATTCTTGGGTTAATTATTTCTTTAATGATATTTAGTCAAACTAATTATTGTTTTTATGATATCATAACTGTTGAGCCTTTAATGTGGCATCATAACAGCTCTCAGCAACTGTGCAGAATTGCATAGCATCATATTCAACACACCTCAACACACCAGTCAAAAGAGTTTTTACCAGACCAAGTTCACACCTGAAGCCACTGAGAACAGGAAAATGCTGTCTATGCAGAAATCCAGAAATGGGTCGTTTAAAACCCACATGGGAGGTGCTTTCCCCCAAATGTGACAATTTTGTGGCCACCTACCTTTCCTGAGTGGGTGGCTGCCGACTCCTGATCTGTTGCATTCCACCATTTGTTGCCTGAAGTCTCATCCACCTACACATGTTTGCAGTGCAGGCCCCTGAACAAAATGTAACCCTCCCCCCACCCCCCTCCCATGTCTAATAACACCCAGAGGGGTAGACTGTGATGCTTGATCAAAAATATCTGCCAGTGCTATCATAATTCAACCGTACTTCAAGTGAATGAGGTAGTTTAATATTTGTTTGACATTTGTTATTCTCAACCAATTGATAATACCAGTTGAGAAGGTACACCCAAGGGCTGGTATGTGGAATTCCACCCATGCTAAGTTAACCCTTTTGTTATCTGATTGTAAAGTCCTTTGCTTAACACTGGCTGGTTGACTTCCCCGCAGCTCTTTCTGAGCCCCCTGTGTGCCTCATTGTCAATCATTAACCTGTCCCCTGCTCGTTCCACCATAATCCTTTCTTTCTGTGGCTTTCAATATCTCTATTTTTCCTTTTTTATTAATGCTAGTTTTTCCAGAGAATTCCTGTCTGTCCACACCAGGTTTAAACCAGGCTCAGAGTTAAGCTGGGTTCAAATGAGTGACACAACATTGACTAGATTGCTAAATGAATTAGAACTTAGATCCAGATGTTTTCTGTCAGGAGAATAGAACCTATTTACACCTAGTATTAGGATCCATTTTGGGAAATCTGATCACATGTGCAGCGTTAATGAAGGTGTAAATCGTTTTTTAGATAGGATCACTTAAACTTCTTTCAGAGCGAGTGAAAAACACATTGTACCTGTAATTTTAACACTAATCTATCCTAATGCATCCAAGATGAGCGCTAATGTTGCTCTGTTGATGGCATACAGACCACGAAGGCTTGATTTCTGTGTTTACACAAAACAATCTTCTGTGGTGGCGTCAGATGGCTGCCAACCCCGTTTTTAGATGAGACTGGCATCACAGACTTGGTGTTGGTGCTTGTTCAGGATTTTCCACGATGCCCTGGGGGGAAAGGTGACTTTTGGGGGCTGCAGCTGTGGGGGATGAACAGGAACTGAAATAACGTGAGAAGATAGAAATTTTTCTTTACACTCTCTATTCCTCTCTGTTCTTCTGTGTCTTTGATCTACAAAATGCTGAGAAAAAGGGAAGAGCGTGAAGTGGCAGGACAATTTGTAGGTTACTGCAGTGGAACATATGTGCAGAGCACAGTTAGCCATTATCTCACTCTCTTATTGCTTAAACCCATATGGCTTACTTTTCATGCATGAAACACATGAAGGAAGGTATTTAACTGCTATTTTCATATAATAAAAGTTAATAGTGACACTTCTGTCCCTGGTCCGTATTTACTTTAATTGCATGGAAAAAGCAGCTATGCTTCATTTTGCTGTATATTTCTTTTCGTGTTCTGCTATCTATTTAAGGGGATATCATGGAATAAATAAAGGAAAATATGCCATCTCCAGCCACCTGTCATAAGAGGCCTTTTTCGCAATGCAATCAGTTTTTGATGGATAAATGGATTTTTTTTCATTGAAAACCCTGTTTTATTAAAAAACATGACATTACATTTGTGAAATGTGTTGCAAATGCTGTTTCATGTTGATAAATGAAAAAAACAAGTTTAGGTCAAAGTGCAAAAAAACAGCATGTTGGCTATTGTGTTGTTGCTGTATCTCCACCCCTGCCTGTAGGGTAAAAAGGAAAGGGAAAAGGAGGGAAAAACAGGAGAGAGAGTTTGAGTTGAAAAGAGCAGGGAGACATTCCTCAGACATGCCAAGACATTCCGAGGGAAACCATCTCAAATATTTCCCACTGCATTACACACTGTGTGTGTATGTGTACGAACATATGACTTCTGTTTCTGGGGCCACTCTTACATACTGACTGACAAGCTGTCTGCACTGAAGGAGAGCTTGAAGTGTGTGTGGGAAAGTGCAAGTGAGAAAGTCAATGTGAGAATAATTGAATCTGTGCGTGTCAGAGAGACTGAAAACTGAGAAGGGGCGGAAAAGGTCACATGAAGTACGTCTTTTGAAAGCCACAGGAATCTTGTTCAATTTTCCTTTTTTTTCCACCTTTCTCGTAAAGAGCAGAATCCAGGCAATTCTCGCAAAGCTTTCCATAGTCTTCTTTTGACTTACGGCATAAAATCTGGTAAACTCACTTAGACAGGAAGTGACTGTCTGACTGATGTTGCGGCCAGTCATAGTTTATCTGCCATTTAGGAGCAGATTTATTTAAAATAGAATGCCATACAGTGACAGAGCAGTGTGGAGACAAAAATATCAGTGTGGCACTCTTTCGGAATGGTTGTAACAAATATAGGGTTCAGAATATATGGTTCTGATAATGTATATCTAGGTAATGTAATATTTACGTAAATGCCTTAAATGGATAGTTCATCAGAAATTGTAAATTGTCATCATGTACTTATCTTCAAGTTGTTTCAAACCTATAGAAATTTCTTCATATGGAAACAGTTTTGGGCCACCATTGACTTAGTATTTTTTCTACTTGTATTTTTCCTACTATGGAAGTGAATGGTGCCCCAAAACTGTTTGCTTTACAAACTTCCTTAAAATATCTAAAATATAAAGATACCAGTTAGGAACAACTTAGGGGTGAGTAAATGATGACAGAATTTTATTTTCTCTGTATATTAACTCTTTAAGACTGAAGAACTTTCAAAGTTTTAATGGCACTCACCTAGAAGAATTCCACCTACCCCCTAAAGTTGTGGAAAGACAGTTATTTGATTCCTTTGCATCAGATGGTCCATAAACAGACCGTGGGGAGTCCGGGGGTGTGGTGTCTAAATCTGAGACTACGTCTGGGCTTGCATGCATGTGCTGTTTTCTGTCAAGTCAATGAAAATACAAGCTCAGTGTGACTTCAATATTCACACTAAACTTTCCTAAACTTTTTTGCTGGAGAATAGTTCCACATGTCTAACATGTCCATGCTTTCACACCTACAAAGTCTGCTCTCTGGTGCACAGACACACCAACGTGTGCGCTTGCTGCTGTCTGTATGTCCATTAGAGGTGGGAATCTGTGGGAACATCTTGATATGATGATATACAATATCTAGGGTAAAAAAGAAGTCATACAAAAAACTTCAAAATACATCAGAATGTTAATATGCTATTGTGAGGTAAAATGTTTCAGGACTTTTTCAGGAGGGCAAGGGGTTGATCAGTAATGATAAGTTCAGCATATGTGGCTTTATATCCGGTGTGTGTGTTGGTGTTTAAGAGAGTGTGTATAATAGAATCATATTTCCTGTTGGCACCCCTAGCTGTTCCCATTCTCTGGGTCCGCGATTAGCTGCGGTGAGGAATCCGTAGCACCCAGCAGCTGGAATGTCCTGTTTGTCTAGTTCTGTTTGTGCTTTTAGTGCACTGTGTTTTGATTGGCCCGGGTGGCATTGGTGCGTATTTGTGTGGGACTGTAACGCAGTGCAGACCCTTGCTGTTTGATGTGAGCCATTGTGTCGGAGCCAGGCTGCTTCCTGCTACTGCAGAAAGAAAGAGAGAGAGTGACCCTCACTTGGGCTTTTCCTAAATATACATTTATGTGTATATTTGGTGCGTAATGGTGCGTAATTTCCGTATTTTCCGCAGTCCTCACGGCACATGCACACATAGCTGCCTTAGTCCGTGTTGCAGGGTACTGCAAGAAAATTCTAGGTTGTTTTTATTGTAATGTCTTAGGAGCCCATCTATGACATACTTTTGTTTGCCAAAGGCAGTTCAAGGAACAATTCCGTGTTCAACAGCTATTAACACTAAATGTAAATTCAAATCAAAATGAAAATGCAAAACAAATTTGAATCATTTCTAACTAAGACTGAAACAGATATTTGCGTAATCAGTCATTCCTTTTAGCAAAAATACAAAAGTAATATTTTGCTATCAAATTCTCTGGCCCATTTGAATGCTAGACCTACATTATTTATAAAAATGTTTCCTGTCATGTTCAAAATTGTTGTCTTAGTCAGCAGCAGCAGTCAACAGCTGCTTGAAAAGTTGCTTTTGAGGATTGAGGAATCATTGTTGTCCATATCACAAACAGTACAATGACTAACCCAATAATGAGCAATAAAAATATGGATACTTGCCTTGGAAAACACTGCAAATAACATGTGAAAACTGGTAAATGTCTGTGTGAAGAAAAACAATAGAATGAGATACAGTGAACATAACAGACACACAAAGGAAGAAAGAGAATTCTTCCCAAGTAAGAGAACAGGAGGGTAAATGATTGACAGGTCTTTTCAGAAAGAGATAGCAATGGAACGAGAAAGGGGAAAGAGTGAGAGCCAGTTCAAATGAGCTCTTCCTCTCACTGCTTTCTGGTTAAGAGCATTCCTGAGCTGCGATGATGTCATGAGAACTGGCCCCAGGCAGACAGGGCTGCTTATGTTCCTCAGAGAGGAGGGGCTGCACTCTCTCACCTCTCTGAAAGAGAAAACCATATATCACTTCCATACAGCGCACAAATATGTGTTTTGGAAAAGAAGCTCGGATGCAGACACAAACACTGTCTCTGTGTGTCTACTGGGAATTCGGTTCTTGAAACTTTCAGTGCCGTAATGTTTTACTGTTAGATTCCTGGCATGTTGATCTGGTGCTGTAAACCTGATAGATGCTGGTTTTATTGTAAATGTTAACTTAACATTCTTTGCATGGTACAAATTATGAGAAATCAGTATGTTTAAAATGTAGGTAACATTAGCCGATTTGAACAGCTGAATATTAATGGAATTCATCTTAATGGAACACAAATGAGATAGAAAGAGGTTAAAGGTATCTTTGCCCCATTACATTTAGATTTTTAGAACTTTGTATAATTTACAAGTTTGTTTACAAGTTGTTTTTGCAATACATTCTGACAACAAACAAAAACATGGTAATCCTCTGTACTTTGCAGAACACTGTAATACTCTCCATCTCCATAGTAGTTAAATACGTGAAAAGGGCATTTTTACAAGTTTTGCTTGGAGGGTTGCTCAGCTCAGTTATTCTTATGAATGAAGTGTGTGTGTGTGGTGAAGAAATACATTGTGTGTCTTTGCCATGAAATGGAGACCGACCTTTACCATGTGTGTTTTTCTGTCAGCTTTTTCATCCCCAGAATTTATCCTCAAGTTCCCATGTTGTTGCAGACTGCAGAGAATTATGATTTTCCACAAGCTATCATTCAAACCCATTTTTATCTCTGGCGTCTTTCATGAGCTTACATTCTGAAAATGGCACAGCATGCCTGTAAAGTGCAGGGCTACGTGCAGTGTTCCCTGTAGCTCTGCAGACTGGGTTGCTGTTGCCAATGTTAATGCTATCCTTCTTTGCTTTGGTTGAGCAGCTAAATGGGCCTTAGCTGGTCATCTAGATTTGGCTGTGTTTATCTCACTGGTTCTCTTACCCAGAACAAGTAACTTTTATATAATTTTACCTTAGCAATGAATGACGCATACAGCTCTGCACAGACTTTCCCCTCACTATATATACAGAGGTAAAGTGGCCTAAAAGTAAACCTTGAGCCTCACTTAAAAATACATGAATGTGCATTTATTATAATACTGCATTTATTACAAATACTAGCATTTATACATTTCCACTAAAAATCCACATTGAATAAAATTCAAGTTGGCTTTAAGTAGCTTAAATGGCTTAAAAAGTAAACTTTGTTTTCTTTCTTTATAAAAAGAAATAAAGCAAATGGCACCTGTAGTGGCATTTATTAATATCCTTAATATTTATATCCTTAATATTAATATTCATTAATATCATTCTCCATCCAAAGAACACTTGTAGAAGTAGTAGAACTTTAATAGTTGTTATACAAATAGTTTAACAAATAGTTATGTGTTGCAGCTAGTAGTATCTTCACATACAGTGTCCATGGGAATGTTGTGCTCTTGTGATGGATTCTTTTTGCAAGGCCAGTCTGTGCACATGCAGACACTCCAGAGCCACTGAAAACAGGACCCCCAATGAAGCCTGTCACCTCAGCGTGTGAGCAATAACAGCCCTGGAACCCCACAGTTAGTGTATGTTTGTTTCTTTGTGTGTTAATGAGGGAAGGACTGGTGACCCATAGTGTGTGTTTGTGTGAGGTTAGTGGGTTAAAGCTTGATGAAAAATTGTTTTGTTTTTGGGTGCATTTTATTGCATATATTTGTTTTAAATATATGCAATAAAATTGCATATATTTTAAAAGAGGATAATACATTACATAAAAATGTTAGAATTTATGTAGAATTTAGTGTTCAGATTTTAGAATTTAGCAAAAGTGAGTTTGCGTAAGAAACTGTTTGGGAATTTTCTGGCTGTCAAACCTGGAACATGTCCATAGTTAATTTGATGGATTAAATATGTGGTTACTCTACTAAGACACCTTTGTGACCTTGGGACATGTTGTTTAAAAGTAATGACAAAAATGTCTTAAAGAAAAGTTATGAGAAATTGGCTGCCATCATTTATTTACCGATGCCAAATGGTTTGATTTTATTTTGCTGTTGAATGCAATGAAATTCATTTGATGTGTCCAAAAGTGTCTAAATACTTTATGGGGCCATTGCACCCCTCTCTGAGTCAGGCTTGGGAATAGGGGTTAACAGGGGCTGGTAGTGCTTCCTCTGTGTCTGGTTCGGCTGATGTTATCAAGGGTTGGAAGTCTGCTTGCTTTGGGACTGCTGGGCAGTTAGGGGTGGGAAGGGTCGAGGAGCAGCCCCCCCGTGGGACATTTGAGGTATATGGACACTGAGGTCAGACTCTCTGGCTTGGGAAAGGGACGGGAGAGCCTGGACTACTGTATGACATTTAATAAAATTAGAATGGAAAAATGGCCAAATTCAGACAAGAAAAGATGCATGCTCACCCCTTCCCTCTTTCCTTCCCTTTTTTTACACTTAACCAGGGAAAGTTAGTTTTCTCACAGGAACCACATTACTGCATTCATGGTGCTTGCGTGTAAGGAAACGGAGGAGGCGCCTAGGTTAACCTTATCTGTTTCACCTTTAATGGATAAAAGGGATTTCCCAGTGAAATCACATGAACAATATTGGCTTGCTGTATTATGTAAAACCATAGCTTGCTGAGGTATGTTCATTACCGTTCATTATCATATGGACTTCCTTCGCAACAAACCGGCACATTTGATCTCTAGATTTCTTCCCTCTTTTGAGTCTCTTTAAAGATCTCCATTACAAAGGGCAGGGACACAAATGGCCCCAAAGCCACAGTGTAAGAGCAGTGGCCCGAAGAGGCAGAAATCGAAGTGACAAACTCCACCACTGTGGGAGAACGTTTCTCACCTTTCCCTGCAATTTCCTGATTGGTCAGGTTTTGTACCTCTCTGCATCTATCTGTTTAAACCCTCCCTCTGGGAGTATTTCTCTTTTTTTCTCACTATTTTTTCTTGAGTCTTTGCTGTCTTTTTTGGTGAGCCAGGCCGGTCTAGCCGGTTCCCACAGAGTGCTTCCCATGGTTATCTGTGAGGAGATAGCGTCAGGGATGGAGAATGATTGAGATTGGGGGGGTTTGGGACGTTTGACAGAGACCAGGAAAGACAGCTCTGCAACTGGGAGATAGCAGCTCTGTTACATGGAGGGTGGGGGTGGTTAGGATGCTAGTTGGGGTTACTGAGGTCCAGCTCTCAGAAATCAGCTGAGAGCAGGGGGCATATAGAGCTGTAGTTGGTGGGGGTGATGGTGGACTGAGGTGGGGCGGAGCAAGAGTTCCAGGGGCACTCTGAGAGGGACAGCTTCAGTTCCCACACTCATAATGACTGTGTCACAGGAGACCGAGAAGGGACAGCCTCTGGCCCTGGGGAATTTAGTAGAACTGTTCAGAACGTAAGAAAGGGAGGGGTGTAGAGGGCTGCCGATGGGGTTTGTGACACAGGAACTCTCAGGCCTTTTTATGCTTCACCTCCTCTCTTTCACACCCGAGGTGAAGCCCAATTTCAACCCCCAAGCTCCTCTACCTCACTTTCCACTTCATCTCCCCCTACTTTTGTCTCTTTCTCCCAAGCTTTTGTTCACCACCTTGTCCCATTTCCTTCCTTTTTTCTTCTTTCTCTCTCACACTTCTTTCTGTCCACCCCTGCTGCCATCTCCATCCTGTTTTGTCCATTTTTTTGTGGACATGACACTTAAGAAAAGATGCTTTGAAGTCGGATTTCTCCTCTTGGGCTCTTATGTCTTATCCAGCATCATTAGCACTTGACCTTTTTCCCTCTTATGCCCTTTTCTTTCATTTTATCTCCTCCTTGCTGTGCATGTGTGTGCACAATTATCTTTGTGAGAAGATCAAGCTCATTGGGTCTCATTTGCAGTCTTATTCTATGGCACAATGTGCCTTTCATGTTCACAAAGCTGTTTTCCGGAGTTCGATACTGTCGGCACCTTTGGGCCCCTTTGACGTTGCTACCTAATACCTCTTTACCACTGAAATGGAGCTGTTTTTTTGGGCCTGGACCACTTTCTTCAGCACCACAAATGTAGGTGGCAAAGGAATATGTGGCATTGATATTATGTAGCTATGTGGTTTCTGTCTTTGTTGAAGGTCATTTCAGATGTTAGTTGACCTTGATCCAAAGGTGTGTGTGTGTGTGTACATTAGGTCTAAAAAATATATAGGTTTTTTTTATAAGTACGGGGAAAAATATGTTTCAAAACCTGGTTCTGCTGGTGGGTCAACCACTCTTGTCAGCATGTTGGGTCTAAAATCTGTGGTGCCCAGTGGAGTGGGCCGGGCACCAGACAACCCACAACTTTCTCATGCTGGTCCCCCCTTCAGGGCTGCCATAGTCAATATTTACAGTTGGGGATGAATCATGAAGGCTTCACAATAGCATTCCAAACATGCTTAAGTGTGTCGGTTAAGGAGAGCGAGTGAGAAAAGAAAGAGAGGTGTGAAATGTAGCACAAGGGTTGTGCAACAGAATCTGGTGGCCCTCCCATGACAAGACATCAGGAAACAGGACAGGACAAATACCGCAGCAAGTTACTGTGGGTGTGGTGGGAATACTGCACTATGTGTCAACTTTGCCCACAGTTTCTCTCTTTCTGTTTCTTTCATTTCTCCCTTACACGTATGAGTTCATCTGCGCTGAAAAGGCACTCAATATTTGTCAAGTTTTGCTTAATCATCCACAGTTGGGAGAATATATTAGCTCAACCTGACAGCTACTAACAGTAACCAATACCATTTATTTTTAGTTCCAACTAGGGCTTCTGATTAAAGCTAAAAATATTATGTCTAAATTTTTCCAATTGCAAAAACTTTTTAAAACTTTTTTAAAACTATTAGATAATATACATGAAAAATAAATAGGATGAAACCATTTTAAAAATTAAATATATAAAAGTTTCAATACATTACAAAATAGTCTAATTGAATACAATTACATATTTTTTAAATAATTTACATATAATTTACAATTATATAATTTTTTATATAATTGTAAGTCTTTTCTTGTTTTTCCAATTTGACAGCTATTGCCACTAAATAAAAATACAGTAAGAATGTAGTTCAAAATTATCAAAGCCTGCTTTCCAGACCCCTTTTAAGTAAATAAACCCAAATAAGAATGTTATTTATTTTCATTTAAATACATGAATATAACATTACTTAGAAATAAAAAACATATCAACTCACATAAAAACAAATAACATTTTCTTTTATACTTTTTATAATTATAAATTAAAACTTATTTTTTAGTTGTGACACAAGGAACAGACATATGAAACTAGTTTACTTAAACAGGAAAATAAATGACCAAATAAAAAAAGCATATTAAATCACGAAGATGTTCACAATATTGGTTATTTTTATGTCAGCAAAAAGACACAATATATGACAAATATTCACCTCTCCAAGCCATAGTTCAAACTCTGGTTTATTTACAACTATTTGTGAACAATAAAACTCCCAAGTTCCCTTGCCACATCCTCAAGGGTATTTGCTGCTGGAAGTATATAACAGTCATTGATCTGACCGCCTGACACGAAAGAATGAAGAATGAGCTAAGAAAGAGCTATGAACCATTCTTGTTTTCAGGGCTCGTAGTAGGACTATTATCCCCCTATTTGCGCAGTGCTAAAGAGCTCGGCTCTGAGACAGGAGCAAGTATCAATAGGGCGAGTGGAAAGGCTAGATTCACAGAGGCCAAGGTACCACACAA
>JAZGTK010010360.1:0-16454 GCA_036877625.1 Ambastaia sidthimunki | reverse complement strand
ATCATTTCCACAGTTTATGAGAACATCCCCCAGGAGAAACACACAGAGTTTTTATAATGAAGAGGTCAAATACATAAACATACAAACATAAAAACATCCCAGTCATTGAAATGATCTAGGAAGTTATAATAATATAATAAGATATAATTTATATATTAATGCTATATTGCTTTGAGGCACCACAGCATGTAACTGTTACTTATGATAAGATGTTATAATTACATCCAACGGTCTGGCATTGTTTTTGCATCTCTGCGCGTTATTAGGACGTCTTAAGTCTCAAATCTTCTTAAAGACGTTTCCCGCAGGAAGCGTCTCATGCACCGTATCTTGGCGACTCCTTTTAAGGTCATCTTTGTGAGCGCTGATACGCTGCCCCGATGTAAACATGCCGCCTGCATCGTCTGCAAGCGAGCAAATCTGAGATAACGCCGTCGCCTTGGGACCCCCAACAAACTATATATAATCATCAGATAACAGAAGATTTGCTATATTGCTAAGATAGCTAAAGCTCGTAACACAGACCCTGTCCAACAGATCTATTCATAATCAACCAGTCAAACAAACCAATTTTTTCCTATTAAATAAATGTCTATAAGCTTATTTATACTGTACATCTCAGGGCCACCGGACAGGAAAAACTTTACAAATGTCTGGCATCCATACAAATATTCCAAGCACTTACTTGTTCAGGACACACTCACAGCAGCAGCTGTACTCAGCACATACTACTACAAAGTTCACTTAAATTATAAGACCACTAGATGAATCCAAAATACTAAGATTGAACCTGTATATAAGCTCTGGACATTTCAGGCAGCTGTCTCTTTTTTTAGATTTTGCCCAGCTTTGCTGTCTAATGTTTATGTCCATGTGTGTTATACTACAAAGCTTGTTAGCTAAATTTAACAAAACTTTATTTAAAAGATTTTTTTATAATTTTAATAGATTTCACATGCTGACAGTTTTCATCAGAGGTTCATGCTGAGTTTTACTTCTGGTTTCATGTTCAAACTCGTTTACTTTGCAAGTAAGTGTGAAGAGTATGAGGTGGCCATAACGCCCGACTGCCAGATGGTCTGGGTACAATCTGTCAGTGCAATCTGACCAGTCGGCTAAATGCACACAACAAATCTGGTGCTAATGCTGGATTTTAACCCAGAGAAGAGTTACGTCTCACTAAAGAGCCAAATAAGATTCTTGACTTGCTCTGTTTCTGTTGACTTATTCTGTTAACTAATAATCGTCATTTAACAGAAAATAATTCCCCTTATAATATTGAGGTCGTTTAGGGACTATTTTAAGCATGGTATTTTGCAGCTATTGCTGTTTAAAATATATAAGCTTTAATGCCCTAACAATGGAAACATGAACATGTGAACTCTTTGAAAACGAGCCGTGCCAAGCGGTTAATTTTTTCATTTGATTGACTGTTTGCAGGTCCTGCTAGAGTCGAAAAAAAACATAATAAATCAAAGAGGATGAGTTTTGTTTTGATGATCAAACATCCCAGTCACAGACTAACTCCAAAATAAGCCTCAATATTTCCCGAAATTCTAAAAAAAAAATCAAATCTATTCTTATCCATCATCTTTTTAACCCAAACCTCAGCTGGAGGGTTGCAGTCAACAAATTTATTTGGGGGGTCTTTTTATATCACCCCACAGCAGTCATCTGCTCTTTATAGCAGTCAGTTACGAACCTGATATCTGCCGTGCGGGATTCAGATCATCGTCGCCCAGGTGAATCATGGGAGTTAGTCCGTTCTATCTGTCAACATTTGTACTTGCGATAGGGGACATTGAAAACAAGGTGTGAAAATGCCAGATGTTTCAGCTGGAAATAAATACTAAAAGAAGATGCCACTGATATTACCCAGCAATTTCCTCTTTTTGACAGAAGGAAAATGTCACACCCTCACAGTCTGTACACAACACTTACCTGTAGGTGTAAAATATACAGACAAAAGTTGTTCTACTTTGAATGAATAACATTTTAGTTCTATTTAGACAATCGCTGCACTGTCACATGAATCTCTGGTCTCATAAACAACACTGGCATGTCTTGTTTCCATAGAGAGCGCAGCATTTCGATTCCAGCGGCTGTCAGATGATCTGTCGCATGTTCCTATTTTTGGCAATAATAATTTCCTTTGTGATTAGTTGATAAATGAAGGTTTAATCTCAGGCAATTATCTGAATTTGGTACATACACAAAACAATTCAATTTAAAAGGGGAGACTGAAGGAAAAAGAGTTTTCAATCTTTGAAATTGGTTAATAAGCAATTACTGCATGAACTGACGGTGTCCAACTGTTTCAGTCGCTCCTGAGATACTGACCCACTGTTCCGTCTAACCGGCAAACTTGCGCAAGCACGTTCTTCCCATTGGGAGCGTGTAGTCAGAACACTAACAGGAAATTACAAAAGCATTAACCTGACTGGGAAGATGAAGTATTAAAAAATGACCACGCCGACCCAGAGTATTCAACGCAACCAAATCTTGTGTGAGCAAACAAATAAATAAGCCACTGAGGTAACATTATTAAACAATAATTATGTATTATAATAATTACTAGAACAGCATTGAAAAATACTCATCATGAAAATAAAAGAAAATGGATTTAATCATCATCCATAAAATAAAAGTGGGCCGTGTTACAATCCTGCTCTTGTGCTCGGGCACCAATATAAATCCAGCCCAGCAGTCAGGCACTATTTTGATCAATGCCCAATCTTATTGACATTCAGGGAATGCACACGCTTGCCATTCCTGAACAGTGAATCTGTTCGTTCTAAGCTTTCCCCTTCACATCTGTCGCTGCTTACCAGAAGATCAAAATTAATAAAAGCATGTGAGAAGAAACATCCTTTCATGTTTATTTCAGAGAATTCATGGAGATTTCATTAGAAACTTTGCAAAATCGCATTTGATTCTAACGCCCTTACTCAAAATGCTTGCTTTCACTATCGGAAATATTAAATGTTCCTTACTCAAAACTGATACGTTTATACAATCTTCACATTACTACACAGATAAAACCCTACAGATAAAGTTAAGGAAGTTTTGAGGCCTCTGTCCTGAGATCTGCTGTGGGCAAGCAGTTCACATTTGTTCTCAATGCTGAGTATTTGTGATGGGCTGAGTAGGGCATATTTCGAGACCATTCACTCGCACCCACAGCCGCTCAGCTGTTTCTGCATGTTACTCTGGGTTACTCTGGCCCGCCGGCCGGACATGTGCTGTACTCCTGTTGCTTAGACTCAGCGCGTTTCATCACACAGTCCTGCCTGTTGTGTGGTACCCATGTGGATTATGCTGAGACCACCCGTCTGGAATTTTTCCCATCATTGCAAACTATAAACTGCCTTTACCCCAGAAATACAAGATATGGTTTACAACATACTTTTCTAGTGTGCTACCTTCCAGCTAAAGAAAGCCTCCAGTTAATATAAGCACATGCCGCAACATTGTGTGGAAGGGTAACATGTCTTTGTCCACAACAGCCCTGGAGTGAAGAACACAGGGAACATCTATCTTTTCCATTTCTATTTCTCTCTGTCACTTACTGCAGACATCAAAAATGTCAGGCTGTAACTGATGTACTTGCCCAGAAGGTCCAGCATGCTTTTCAGGAAGCCACAGAAAACCATTTGAAGCAACGGGTGGGACAGAAAACATTACAGCCGGCAAGAATGGAACCAAATATTCAACACTGGGGGAGACCAAATGTTAAAGTCTGAAAATCTGTGAATTAAAAGCCAATATTGTTACATGGCAGCCATGTTGTGCTACTAGGGACACACTATCACTTTCAGTACTTTAATTTAAGCTATTATATGTTTCTTCTATAGCGTTCCTGTAGCTCAACTGGTAGAGCATTGCGTTAGCAGAGCAAAGGTTGTGGGTTCGATCCCAGGGAACACACTGATAAAAATGTATACCTTGAATTCACTGTAAGTCGCTTTGGATAAAAGCGTCTACCAAATGAATAAATGTAAATGTATTAACCAACGGACTATTATCAGTATTTTCATAGACAACACAATAAAGAACATTATCTCATAACATTGTTTCATGTCTTAGGCATTCGGCTCTGTTGCACTGGAGCATTGGGCAAAAATGGAAGGCTTAGTATTTAATCTAAAATATGGGGTGTGATCTCAACCTTTGTACTAGGCTGAATCTGTTCCATCCTATCCAGTAAAGCATATCTTGGCACCAAAAGTGCTGGCAAATAACACCAGAGAGTTTCCACTGTACGATCACACTCCCCACAAACCAGACATTGTTTTTAAACATATAAGGTATAACAAACCACTGAGTAACTGCTTTTGGCACATGCTTTCAACTGCTCTGTTGACAAGGTGATATTAAACAAAAACTGTATGTGCTTTAATGACTGCCGTCTAACCTTAAACACAAGTAAGATAACAAAAAAGGTTTAGTTAAAATTAAAGGTTAATATTTACTGATGTTATATAAACATAAATAAATGTATGTAACAGCATGAAAAAAGTAATGCCGCAAAAGATATTGAGAAATTGTAAATTGTAGGATATATAAATCACAATTAATAAATCTGTTAATTTATTTACCACTAGATATAGTGTCTTTCCCATCTCTGTAACTAAACTAATCTGCATACGTGAATAAGCAGAGGAGAGATAAGCGGGTCTACCGGAGCCTACGTGACTTCTCACCAGTATAACTACAGCTAACCTTTAAAAAATGTAATTAATCAAACGACTGAGCTAAAGTAAAAACAAACAAAGAGATAATCTGAATAGTTTAAAGAGTTTATACAGTTGTCCTCATAAACTGTTATTCTTTTATTGTGTTAATTCAAAGTCTGTAATACTACAAACTACCTGCAGTTTATGTTCTTGTCTTTCTGGTCTACAGTATTAGGAAAAATACTTTAACACTTTAGATTCAACTTTGATTTAGCTTAAACTGAATTCGGCTATTGGTGTAGACTTAAATTTATATCGACTGTTCAAATTATACAGGACAAAAATATCGCAATGGCTACTCCATTGTTCATTATGTTAAGACGACAGTTATGCGAAACAACTGCAACTTTATACAAACAAGTGTTGTATAAAGATAAAGGCGCTACGTTGTAAATGTTTAAATCAAAGACTGTGTTAACTCTTGTCGCCCCAGACGCACGCTGCCCGATCCCCCCCGTGAACCGTTATCTCACAATAAACATGCCCGCTACAACTCTACAACACTTCAACATTCACTCCTATGAATGTAAAATCCCATAAAACTAACAAAGACATGTGCAATCATAAACAACAAACAATTACAAAAACAACAACTTTATACTCGCACTCTTCACTTGTTAGTTAATATAATCCCAAAACTTTTTAAGAGGGGACAAAGGACTGAAGTAGGTGAGATCGGCGAATAAAAACCTCTGGCGAAACCATCTGGACTTTAAAACAATATTACAGTTATGTTTTCAAACGCGAATGATACATTCCCGTAAACAACAACACAAGCATGACTGACAAATGACAAATAATGTGGTCGTGCGGATTTATAGGCGCTTAATTCAAGCGGGATGCGAGAAAACAGCCACGAGAAACATTCCAGCGCGACACAACTAAAATCTGAACACAACACAAACGCAACACAACACAGCCGACCTAAACGTTACTTTTATCTCACTTTAAATTCAACATCCCTATTTAACATCTCTTGAAAGACAGCTAACGGGTTAGCTTAATAGTTTTTGTTGGCTTAAAGACCAAACGCCACTTCTCCGAAACAGGACGCGCGCTGCGAAAACACCATTCAAAAACTTCTATAAACGATTCGCCACGATTTGTCACTCGGACCTCTTTTACAAAGAAAGTATGAAAGAGTGAGGATGCATACTCACATTGCATGGAAAGGAGAAGCAGAGCGCAAGCCAGTGGTGTTAACGCCATCTTGGAGTCGATGAAATGTTCAGTTTAGCTGTACATGCGCAAAGTAAAGGGCTTTAGAAGAGGATGGAGAGAGCTCACGCATCGAAGTGAGAGAGGCATGGCGAGCTATCGTGTTAAGTTCCCATGGCTACAAAGAGCATCACCTTAATATATAATATATTTAAATATACACTATTATTTTTAGTACTGTCCAAATTGTATCCAATTACTTCAATTATAAAAAAATAACTGCATTAGTAAATGTATTGCAACATTATTAACTGGTATACACAGTTATTTATTGTGTTATCTAAATATATATGTAAGATGTATGTATGCCAAGAGCTCCTTGTGTTCAGATTTACAGTTCCAAGTATTTCAGTTTCCATGAAATAATGTCGCAACAAGTGGCTGACAAGGATTGTGACAAAGAAATTCATATTTGCTGTTAGGTAATTCTTTAATTGTTTACTATAAAATTAAAAGTTAACATTTATTTTACAAAATAACACGAAAAAGTCACATCTTAAAAGAATCAAACGACTGAGGTAAAGTAAAAACAAACAAAGAGATAATCTGAATAGTTTAAAGAGTTTATACGCTTGCCCTCATAAACTGTTATTCTTTTATTGTGTTAATTCAACAGTTGTTTGTAATACTACAAACAGTTTATGTTCTTGTCTTTCTGGTATGAAGAAAAATACTTAAACACTTTAGATTCAACTTTGGTTTCCACCTAAATTGAATTTGGCCTTTGGTCTAGACTTTGATTCCATTTCTATTGACTGTTCAAATGATCCAGGACAAAAACATCACAATGGCTACTCCAACTGTCGCATTCACACAAACTGCTTTGAATCTGTATTTATATTTAGCAGTTGTTTTGTATTCTTAATTAAAAAACGTGTTGGAGGAAATCAGCCATATTATTGGATCTTGAGAATCACAGATAGAGAAACTTTAATATGGATTTCAGGATTTCACTCTGTATAAATACCACAGCGACTGAGGTAATAAGTGATGCTATCGCAACCTGTTTGCGTGAGTTTGTCTAATAACAAGGTCAGAGAGAGAGTGTGTGAGACTATTTCAGTACAAATACAATTCCAGTGTCTGACAACAGGAGATAAGCTCAAATCCAGAAGACTCAAGGCACGTCATGTTTTTCCTATTTCAGAAATTCGACCACAAGGACATTTAAAGCAAGTCACTCTTGATAGCTAATTTCAGCACTTGAACACAGACCTTAATCAGTCTGTAATCAGTGTTCTGATTGTCTGTGGTTCAGTATGAACCAATGTGCTGGAAGGAGACACAATCAGAGGTGGATGGTGAGGGTCTGAGGATAAAGCACATCAAGTCAGTATATATATACAGTATATCTGAATGTTCTATGTTTTATATGCTTGTGTATCATATCTAATGTCACTCTTGTTTGACAAGAAACATAAACATAAAAATAATAAGAAAATAAAAAGACAGAAAAAAGACATTTACAAGACAACTGCAGGCTCACAAAGGTGATATTTACAGCATAATGTGAACATATATCTTTGGAATACTGTATATCATATATTTGTTTCCACTCATGAATTTAGCTTTTTGACAAATTAAACTAATTCAGTTTTGCTACCAAGACAATGTGAACATATGTTTCTGTTCCAGATCACTAAGTAAACAATCAGATTCCTGTAATGAAACTGAGTAACTGTGTTCAGATTAAAAGTTCCAAGTACTGCAGTTTCCAATGAAATAATGTTGCAACAAGTGGCTGACAAGAATTGTGACAAAGAAATTCATATTTGCTGTTAGGTAATTCTTTAATGTGGCAATATGGTTTATTCCTATTTGATAACTACACTTGGTGATTTTTAAAAAATGTTGCACCTTGTTCTATTGTTTTTGACAAAAATATGCATTGCAGTAAATTCTTACTAAAATTGCACTTTGGGTCTTTAATGTGACTTCTTTATATGCCACAAACAAACAAAAATAACCGTGAAATCTGTCTACTGAGAGAGAAAAGCCAGATGGTGTTGTGTAAGGTGGACCGTGTGGTGAGCTCAGGGGAGATGAGTCCCTTTGGCTTTTGTGTGGCTTGTGAGCATTCAAGCAGACATCCTAACATCTTCACACACTCACAGCAACCGCTGGCCGCTGAACACCACAGAGCAAAAAGAGTGTGAAGATGTACATGATGTTTTCTGAGGTCATAAAGATTTGATCAGTCAAAACTGAATTTGAATTCAAATTGTGAATCACTAGAAACTTCATTAACCTTTATCTTAAGGGCATTACTCATGGTTTTGCTGGAAAAACTAGACCAACAACTGGACCAAAATGTAAACCAGTTAAAAATTGTCTGAGATTTCGCAGATGCACTTTGGAGAAAAAGCTTGTAAAGAAACCTAAGCCTGTATAGTACTGCCTTCATTCTACTAGATTGATTAATTACTTCTTTGTATGTTAACCAGGTAAGTTAAGGTAATTAATCCCTTTTGCAATCTTACTATACTTAGTCTAAGGCCTATTCTCTCCTTTACCTTTTAGCCTGGAATATAGTCCGGTTGGAGCCAGTCATGCAGAATTCCTGTTTTACCGCTTCCTGCCATCCACTTAAGTCACACACTATTAGCCACTTCCTTATTGACATAAATAACGGATGCTATTTCTTTTGTATACCATTACAACATACTTCCCTACAGCTTGTTCAAGCAGGATGTGTATGTAAACATTACAGATGACTGTATTGTTTAGTTTAGATTTTATTTGCTTCATCATAAAACTTGTTTAAAGGGAAATAAATGTCTGCTGTAGCCTACATTTGAGAAATGAAGAAAAACAGTGCAAGTTTTATTCTGCTCATTTGATGAGTCAGAATGCAAGATGACACATCTTGTTAAGCTGCCAGCACTTTACGAATTCAGCCAAAAATGAACCGATCCAGTTTTCTTGCATGGGGCTTAAATGCCCCATGGACTCATACATGCAAGTAAAGGCTTTTTGTACATTTTATACTATTATCCAATCTAATTGAATAGTGAGTTACATCAGTCACATAATATTTAGTTTTAACCTTTTAAGGTTGATGGTCAAAAGCACGGCTCAGCTCCTCCTATATAACATCATTTTTGATTTAATTTATAAGAGATCATAATTTAACTGTAGGGATACAGTATATACAGATATACAAAATATACAGTACCTTACTGTATATTTGGAATTTAAATGTTCTAAGCTATCTAATACAAGTAAATACACAGCAGGCCAGAGGTAAAGTGTTGTGGTTTTGTTACACATACAGGAGGCTGGAGGACTAATTGAATATTTCTGTTATTGTTCAGTATTATGTTCTTGCATGCTGTGCTTAGGCAACCCTCATGAGTACTGCTTTAGACAGGAAGTCTGCTAATTAAGTTAGTATCTTCCTGTTACAAAGACACCATTTCAGATTGTGTAGAATTGAACCTTTCCACTAATTAAACTAATTCAACTTTGCTCTACTGAGATAACAATGTGATATATTAAATCACACCTGCCCCCAGTCACAGAATAATCAAAGTAAAACATTTTATTAAAGTAAAAGAAAACATTTTTTGTGAAGCTAAATAATAATCATTATTTTGAATACTTAGAAAGAAAATTTAAATGTCTAAATAGTGAAATGTCAGTAATGAAATTGTGTTCAGATTTACAGTCAGTTTAAGTATTGCAGTTTGTGGTTTGTGGGATTGTGACACTTGTGGGGTGTGGACGTTACTTTCCTCTACATATTTTGAATGACAGTCATGTGATGCAATGCATCATGATTCTCAACTCGCATAAACACTTCACAGCCTCGTTGCATAAGACTCTGGCTCTGCTGTTTACATTAAACGCTGTTTCCATATCTGTCCAGTGCGACCGCCAAACACAACAACAGCAGTATGAAGTCAATGTGGCCATAACTCCCTCTCATCGCAAAGAGCCTGTCGGACGCCTTTAAAGTCTTTAACATGCAGCATCTGTGTGAGGAGAGGAAGACTGAGTCCAGAGCCTGGCATGCCATGTAGGCAAAAACACAGGACAGCTGCATCTCAACTACAATTAAGTAATGGCTGCTGACAGTTCTGGAGCCCACAGCTTCAGTTGAAGGGGCGAGAGGGGCTAAAGCTGTAACCCCGCACCCCCACATCCCTTTGGGCTGGAGTGGAGACAGGATGCGGGCGGACCCTGCCAGCAACAAAAAACAATTGTTGGGAACATGTTATATGACAGATAACTTTAGGTTTGAAGGTGTCACAGTGGAATCATACTGCGGCTTATCTCTGTAAAGCCTGGCACACGACAATTGAATCCATTGCTTAATTCACTCAGGGAGGCTGGGTCAATAAAAGTGTGAACACTGATGGTTTACACACCTAAATTAAGATGGATTAAGACTCACTGAATCCATTTGATGTACAGCTTCTTAGGTAGTAATATACAGTACAAGGACATTAGTGGATCGTTCTAGAAGGTATTAAATGTCTAAACCTCTTACACCTTTCTTGTCAAGCTCTAATATGAAGTTGGATTATGCTGGCAAATGTCTGTGAAATGCTATAAAAAGAGAGTAATCTTTATAATGAATATTCAGTAAAATAAGACTTGTGGGGATTTTTATAGCTTTGTGATTGGATAAATTCCTCCTGTTATCCATGTGTTTGAAATTATGTTTAAAATTAACGTAGATTATAATGATTCTGATGCTAATTATATACTGTAGATCTGCAAATTGCTAAGGCAAGAGACTCATGTAAAAAACAGTGGTTGTGCAATATGCTTTTAAAGATTCATGTGTACGCTTTCCAGGTATTAGTAACAAACAGATTAACTATCTTGAACATCGATGCCTGAAATTCCTGGCACGTGAGGCATAAAGGTGCGCCCTTGGCCAACCCCTAACACAGATGGGTCTGCTAAGGCTAGTCTTATCCACCTGTTCAGCTCAGCCTGCCAAGACTGTGTCTGGCCCTCCACAGCTACAGCTGTCACGAGCCCCCAGCGTGTCAGGCGTGTATGCGGTCAGGGGAGCTAAAGAGGGAAGAGCCTGAGAGACGATGTCTGCCACAGCCACCGATGGCACTCAGCCTGACCCTAGTCAATGTTTTATTAGCATGGAGAGGAACATCGGCAAAGAATCAGCCTGCCAACGAGAATGAGCAAGAGAACGAGAGAAAACGAAATCAGAGAATCGGAGAGGAAGAGGGAGAAAAAGAGAGGGAGGAGAAAGAGAATGACAGAGAGGGAGGGAGGAGAGAGACTATGGATGGCTGCCATGCTAGCAGATGTTGCACACAGCAGCACCTGGGTCTACAGCTCAGCTAGCCTCTCCACGCACAGATTAGCCAAAGACTTACGCTTCTGAAAGCCTCTGAACCAATGATAATTATCCCGGATTGTTTTTATAGTCCTCTCGTTCGCTGGCAGATCCCGAGGTAATTTCCTTTGTAGGAGGAAATTTATACACCTGCGTTGCATGGCAACCGTGTTGAGCAAGAATGCCACTCGATGGAGGGCGTTTCTTGGGGTCCTTTGATTACTGCGGGTAATTGTAAGTGCTGTATAAGTAATTGCGACTGCAATTGCTTAACCTTTGTAAGTGCCATACTTTAATTTGCTATGATTTAGACAACTTGACTAAGTTAGATTTGTTACACTGACATTATGCTTCATAGATTATTCAAGCATGTGTGTCAGAGGTATATATGATCTAACAGAGCCTCCCAGCAGTGGAGGGATTTTACTGTTTTCCCATTGGCTGTTTGCATTCCAGGCTGGTTGTCAAGGTTGCCAGATCTTTTAAGACACTGCCAGCTCTACTTAAACCCTCAAATGCCCTTGGCAAAATGAAATTCTCAGAGCAGAAGCAATACGTTGGTGTGCTGATGATGAATTCCTGACACCTGTATCTCTGGTGTCTTTCAAAACAACCCCTGTCGACTCAAGCCACATTTGAGGCCAACAGGCTAACTTGCTCAAGGTGTTTTTGAGAGAGAAACTTATAACATCTGGAGTTGGCCAACTTCTTAACATCACAAGAAAATTAACTCCAGATGTTGTAATATGAATCCGCATTTTTGAATGCAAGTATTATCAGAGATCATACAGCTTTACCTCATAAACCACAGATATACTGTGCACTATATATGCATGCAAACTATATAAGCAAAAGTATGTCCACAGCTGCTTGTAATTATTAGGTTTGGTAGGTTTTATTCAAAAACAAATCTTAATGCAATTTTCCAATACAATTAACATACAATTAAATTCTAGAAGATTGTGTGCCTTCAAATTCGTAGTTTGGACATGGCCTTTTCTGTTCCAGCATATCAGTGTCTCTGTACACAAGACAGTTCCAAAAAGAAATGATTTACTGGTTTTGGTGTTGGAGAACTGCACACTGAACCCCATTAAACACCATTAAAAATGAAGTTGAGACAGGCCACATTGCCCAACATCAGTAGCCAATGCTTATGTGTCTAAAAGGGAGCAGATTCCTGCAGCCATGTTCTAACATCTAGAAAGTCTCTCCTGTAAGAAAGAACCAACAACCAATCAATACCTAACTAGCTCACGTGGGTGTCATATTTCAGTTCTAACATTATATATACTCTGGTTCAATGCACATATGCATGTGAAAGGCAATGCCCTGAACATTGAGATGAGATCATGTAGCACATGAGGCAGAGATTTACAGTTCATCAGAGTAATGCTTTACTGCCAAGAAGTGACATCAGGAGAACAGTCAATGTTTTATGAAGGAGTCTTGTGCATTATTCACCGCTGTCATTTTTTATTGAAACATGTCATCAGTCACTCAGAAATTTGAAGAGATGTTGGTGAGGAGCACTGGTCACACTAACCTTTCTGATAAAAACACAGACTTCATTTATTGCGACTGGCCTTTTGATGAGATTTTGAGATGCTGAAGTTGTCAAAATTAAGAGCTAAGAGTTTAGCTGGGCTTATGCTAAAAGCTTTCATGCAAACAAACTTACTGTCTGTGTATATATTATTGAAACCCCTTCCTTTACATTTGCACACGACTGCTGGTTGCATCATGCATTTGTTTTAGAAATCAAATCATTTCCTCCATGTATTGCCTTGATCTATTACATTTTAGTGTTTCCTTGAGTAAGTGATATTTCATATCTAAATGTTCTTTTCTTGTAATGTCAAAATTCACAACACAAAGACATATGTAACAGATGTAGAAAACTAGCACACAGAGGATTGTTAGCAAGCTTTTTAAAGGGCAAAAACACACACATTTTATATATATGGTAAAATACTTTGAAAATAAAAATCATACAGTTCCAAATCATTTCTCATCCTGCACAAAATGGTTTTACCATCTAAAGCTCTTTCAAACTAAATGAACATAAACAAACCACAACTATGCTGCATAGCTGTAATGCCAAAGTCGACTGGTAGCACATTATAAAGGCTCCAGACTGTCAGTTGTTGTCATTTCGTGAGCTGCCAAATGCTTTCTAATGTTGTAAATGAAACACAGGAGATGGAATGTCATGAGAATGTACAGTTGACATCAAAGTGTGTAAGCATCAGTCAGTGTCTGGGGGAGCTGAGATGACAGACGAGTGGGCCATTCTGATATGAGATGTTCCCTCTGCCAAGTCAGAAAAGCCTCTTGACACAGACATGACTAAAGATGAGGAGATTATTTCCTGATCCATTCCCTGTTTACTCTTGAAGTGGCAAACTTTGGGAAGTAGGTTACTTTGATAGCAAGCGATTACAAATTACAATACCTCCAATTTCACCGGGTACCATGAGAAAATAAGGTATGATTGAAACAAAAACCAGAAGATGGAGATTATTAAAGAACAAACTCATTATTAAAGAACAAACTCAAACATCTCTCTCTCTCGCTCTCTCTCCATCCATCCATCCATCCATCCATCTATCTATAAAAATCTTATTAGTCTGATCAGTTTGCAAAAGTGAGTCATTTCCAGTGTGCCACACAGAACTGTATGAGCCAAGTCGTTTGGAACAGAGAGACTGAATGCCAAAATACACTAGACTGCCACTCTGATATCCATAGCCATGCTAAATGTTTAAGCGGGAAGTCTGCCAGAGGCAGCGGAGCACTGTGAAGAGGTCCTAAATGCCCTGTCAGATCAAAGGAAACTCACAGTGTACCTGTTAGTGGAAACACCTGCCCACAGCAAAGTCACTTCAAGTTTCTCCTCAACAACAGGCCTGTTTTAGGACCGCCAGCAGGCACAGTGAGGGAAAATGGCTCTGACAGCACAGGAATGAGGAGAGAAACACACTGTGATGCACTTTGAACTTTGCCCCAGCAGTCAACCATTAGAGCTCTATAGTATAGAAACGCATTATTAATGTTTGGTTGAACCCTGGCAACCTGATTGTGGTGTTGTGAATGTGTGCTGGAAAATAATGAGGACAACACACATTACAGCATTACTTTAAATTATTTCTGTTTATAGAGTCTGTTTATAGCAAGTTAATGATTTCAAAACCACGTGCTTTAATTAAGCTGTTTAATTAAACATTTTGAATGTATGCTTTTATATTCAACAGGATACTTTTTACATATCTATACTATTACGTTTATAAATAATAAATAAAAACGGATCGCAAACATGACAGAAGTATTAATTTATAAACACTACGTCCTAATTAACTGTAAACCCGGATTTTCAGCGTCTCTAAAGACAAAACTCTGATTAATTACTGACATCTAGCGGTTGAAATAACATCTGCTTGTATGTTCTTTGTAAAATCCTGGAAAATCTTTTAATGAAGCCATGTGGAAAACTTTCCAATGGTAAATTTACACATTCACTGTGTCTGCATCTGTCCACATTTACTGCGCAGCTTTTTCTACATAAGAACAGCTGCTTTTGGTTTAACTAAGTTTTAGTTGTTTTGCGATCACTGCGTTATGTCATCAATCGAAAACATTTATGACAAAAACACATGATTATTTAAAAAGGTATGTTATCTGCCTTAATATACACAAACCCAATGTGTGTTTAGATAACAGCCTGTCTGAAAGCAAAATAATGTGGCATGCAGTAACTAATGAAAACTATAGGGGGAGCAATTTCCCCAATAATTTATCTAGACTAAAAAGCGATCAATTATATTGATTTAAAAATCTAAATTTGTACCTGACATCTAGACTCATCTAGACCCACTTAAGGTGAGACTCATTAAAACTTTAGACTAAAGTAGATTTAAGATTAAGAAGACTTAAAGACTATGTTAGATACCGCAGCCAATAGTCATTGTTCATTACCACACGAGACTGATGTTGCTTTATTAAATGTGCATTTAAAAATAGTCAGTGATAATGAAGTTGGTGTAAAATCACATTGAATTTAAATCGCCTACCGCCTGCATGTGTAACAGCAGGGCACAGATCTCTATGACGCCAGTATGTGCATTTCATTTGCTGTGGAAATAAGGTCCAGCACAAAATAGTTAAATAAGAAGATTAACTATCATAACGCCAATTTATGCTGACAAATTTTATATTTTGTTTATATAATATCTATTTTCAGCTGCTTTATTTTTGACTGCTGATCTGATGGTATCAACTCGTAATTCTTTAACAGCTACAAAAATTCAGCACAGCGCAGGTCCAACATAACAATCGTTCACATGTTACAGTTCACATGATGTAAACAGTAGCTCTCATCAGGGGTCCTCTGCTGCAGAGGGGTCTTGCACCCTTGTGTCACACCACCATCAGGAGATGCCGTAACTAACAAAAGTTGCTAAGCGATTATGTCCCCCTGGATGCACTCCACTAGATGAGAGTATCTCCAGAGACAGCCCTGTATTATGCAGAAGACAACCACAGGGTCCTAAGAATGAAGGCTCTTACAGTTATTTTTCATATCATATGATTCTCCTCATGGGATATTTCACCACTGTACTATAACCATGTGGTCTGCTTTGTGTTTATAAGCTCCATTCACAGATGTAAATGAACGTGACTATTATTATTATAATATTGTGGATTTAAATAGTGCTGTATTGTTAATAATACAGTGGACTCATCAGGTAACACATACGTTATAGTCTTTGCCATCTACATATTTCATGTTTATTTTATGTTCATGTATCATTTGACAGATGCTTTTTAATCCAAAGTGACTTAAAGTGCATTTATGGTGTATATTTTTATCAGTTCTCTGGGGACACAGATTTAAAACCTACACACAATACACTGTTTTGTTTTCTTAGCATTACAAATAACTGAACAAATCAAAATTTGTTTTGTTCAGTAATAAAGCATAATTAGTTACTTTAATCTATTATTTTTGTGCTAAAAAAAAGAAAAGAGAAAGTAAAAGTACATCAGAACATCAAAAAATACTAAAACTAATTTTGCCAGACAATTACAGGGATGATGATGATATATGTTTTTATATTTAGTTCAGCAATCTTGGTCTACATTGTAAATGGTGTAATTGTAAGATGTGTAGCAAGGATACAAGTTTTAAA
>JAZGTK010010359.1:0-11195 GCA_036877625.1 Ambastaia sidthimunki | reverse complement strand
ACAAATGTCCCAGTGGGCTGAGTGGTGAGCGATTACTCAGTGTAATGTAAGACAACTGATCAAATCACTGAGGGATGATATGCAGTTTATTAGTTCTCATGAGCTGCATCAGGATAAAACATGCTAACAGATTCTCTTACTCTGCTGGTGTAAAGTAGTTGTATTGGATTTAGCCACATAGAAGGTCAGAGTCACACACACACACACACACACACACACAAACATATATATGATTAGGTATAAGAAAATATTACATACTGCTTGCAACATGACACCTGTCTCCCAGTGGACATCACAGACGTGTGAATATTAAACATCCTCCTAGTTGAGCTGAGTGAAAATGAAAATATTCTGAGAATTAAATATTAAACTGAGAATTTTCTTCTGTTGAGTGACCTGGGGAAAAAAATGACAATTGTTTTTGGGAGAATTATTCATTTTACACTATTAGGCTAGAAAAACACAAGAAATTGAACATGTATTAGTAGTTTTGTTAAGTTATTCCATGAGCAGGCTAGATTTATGTGGAGCCTTTGTTGCATACTTGTGTGGCAATATTTCCCAGAATGCCCTCTGCATCATCAGCTTAACAGCTTTTAAAGTAGAAGGAACTTGAAAGAATAAACCTTGACATTTTTTACTAGTGTATGTGTGTTGCACAAATAACACCATCAATAACTCTACAAAATAATACAGAGAAAGCTTTGAGTTAGCCAGTGGCACGTGGTGTCTTACTGTAATTGCAGGCTGTTCCCATGAACTGGTAATGAAGAGAAGAATAATGGAGAGGAGGAATGCCCCAGTGCTCCAGCCTTACTCAGCCCTGAGACACAGACGCCTGGGGGGCATTGAAAGAGTGTGAGAACAGCAACAAAAAGCTCCCTTTGAGCTTGTTATCCAATAATGTTAGGCTGTCTGAGAAACTGAGGAAGAGATTTACACTTCTCGATGTTAGTCCCCAAAGAATTTCAATGCCTATTTGCATCTGAACCAGACACCGTAACTGCATCAGATGTCCCTTTTACCCAAGTGCTCTATCGATTCTGTTAACTCGATTTGTCTTGGTGTTGCACTGAATGGCCAGAAGATGAGTCAGTCCAGAGCTCCGTAAGATAACAAACCTCTCTGTGACTGATATAGTCCATCAGATGGGGGAAATACAAATGGTTAATGGTCATGTACACACTGCAGCTAAATACAGTTGTTACTCCACTTCTGATTAATCCAGTTGTGTCCACACTGAGTTTGGGGATTCAAAATTGTATTACCTCCCAAACCAAATCCATGTTAAATCTATATGATGTAAACCCATAAAATTTCAATGACTCTTTTTTTAGCTCCTGATTTAGCCATTTAAAATGTTGTTCTATAAAAACACACAGAGAGGTACAAAATTACTCACACAGTTTGATGCTGTCTCTCTCCATCAGTTACACCTACCAGCCCTGTGACGTCCAACCCATGAGGTTAAGTCCAGAGAGTGCATGCATGGCCAAAAATTAAAATGATGTCATCATTCCTGTCATGTTACCTATCCTCACGTGTCATCAGCCAATCCGCATTGACCTGCCATCATTTTACTGACTGTGACTCCAGAGCCATTACTCACATGACATTTACAGCTTTAGGTGATTGCCTCAAAAGTTTCTTTGGTCCCATGAGCAAAGATTCAATAAAGCAGATTTCTGTACAGCAGCAGCCAGGCAACTGCCATAGAGATGAACAGTAACTGAAACAGATGTCAGTCTTTCTGTATAATAGACCTTCGTGGCTTCACACCATCAGTGTTCCATCATCATCCATTATCTGCTATTCTCAAGTTAATTTAATGCAAAACACACACTCTGTCATTGACATGTAAAGTCTTACTAAACAGTATCGATCTATGTCAAAAGATATGAACAAGCTACATATCATATAAGCTACATGAAAACCAAGCAGTGATGTATGACCGTCACTTGTCCAGAAAAATACTGAATAAGCAGAATACTGCCAGAGGGATTATGGTGTCAAGAGATAATAGACTTTAATCTCCAGGTTTTGGCTCATAATGGAAAACTTTACAAGAAGTTTAACAGCCATAACGGAGTGCAACGCCTACGGCCCCCTTGTTAACATTGGTTCCATCCTCCGTGAAAGTACCATGCTTACGTATAGAATTGAATTAATTCACATGCTCATAATTCAAGTATTACCCTGACCTGAGAAGGTTGAGACGGGTCATTGATTATGCTGGTACGGGCGGATTGATAGAATGAAAGGAGAGGGTTCAGCAGTGATTGTCTGCTTACAGTTGAGAGATAATTTGGGCAGTTATTGATTTTATCCTCGACCTTCTAGGATCGCCACTGGTTTTGTCTCTGTTTTGCCGATGATGGTGACACAGAACCATCTGAGCTGTCTGAATGGCTGACGGGAAGCTTTTCCTGTTGATAATAAAGACAGCATTATCAGCCTAGCCACACAGCCACGTCTTAAAGCCAATAAATATCATGCCGTCATATTAGCAAAGGTGAAGATTTTGTGCTATTTGTTTTTCTGCTTCTATTTGCTTTGCATGATAGTGGTATTTATGAGCCACTGGCTGAGGGGCCCATGGAGAGCCCATTGTCAAACATGACAGCAAGACGCAGTGCACACCTGGAAGCCAATTTCTGGTTATTAGACTACTTGAAGTTTTATGACGCCATGGCCACTGAACCTAATGTAATTACCCACCAAGGACGCCATGTCATTTGGTAACCGTGATGTGAGGGGTGCTCAGGCCAGGAGAATGGGGTTAGTCAGAAATTAGATACAAATTATTGCTTGTAGTCATTTTACGTTGTGTTCCCACTTATTAAATGGCCGTCTCATGACAAAAGGTGGTGACCTTACCAGTGTTGTTATTAATTACCTTATTATTCTAATTAAGAAATAAGACTCAGTGCAAAGTGAAGCTGATGAACATCACTAAGCGGTAGAGTCATTAATAAATCGTATGTTGAAGGTCAAGACTTCAGGTTATTTGCAACAAGGCCGTATGGGGAAAGGAAAGCATGGAGATATTCTACAGAGAAGCCGTTTCAAACTCTCTCTTTTTTAACTGCCAGAGACTCTCCTTCCTGTTTTCCTTTGTCTTTCCAAACTCTGTGTATCTCTCTGTCTTATCTTGTCATTCTCTTGCTAAATAACCCTGTCCTGCTGTTTTATTCCTGTGTTGTTAGGGCTTCTATTCTGGCTATGAATGAAACATGATGGGGGCTTTCAGGCGGGCCGGGGACCGGATGTGCTTGGAAGAACAGCACCTGTATTCACTATTGTTGTATGACTTATCACCAGGAGGCTATTGTGCTCATGTTGGAGTGTACAGAAAACACTGCTAAACCACATTAAAATCACACCCAAGCATTGGGAACATACATAATCAGGGTTGCCAGATCTGTCACAATAACCCACAGGGCAATCAAAACTAACCCAAAACTAGCCCATCATTTCAGCCAAATATAACCCATGCAACATGTCAGATCTTTAACCCAATGGAAACAATGTTTGGGGGAACAGTTTAAAAGTAGCCCAGTTACACTTGGCAACACTTTTGGATTTCTTTCAGTCTTATTTGTCTCATCTCAGCACTTCCTATTGCAGTGCAATCAAAGTAAAACAAGTTTCATTTCAAACAAGTTTCATTACTAATATAAGATACTGACAAGCAGGTGCCTGTTATTAAAAACAATTGTTAGTTGAGCAGGACTCAAACTCAAGACTTTTCTCAATAAAGGTGAGACATGTTCAGCTTGTTCAACTGAACACGAATACTGAACATACTGCTGTTCTGTTATCACATGAACACAATGCATGATTCGTTCTGCTGTGAGAAGCGTATCGCAGTCTCAGGTGTCTGGTTTACATAAATGCAATGCAGATGTATGCGTGCTGGTCGGTGATTTATTTGACCATTACAAATGTCATAAAAATGATAATGACATGCTTCTCTGTAGCACCTGGGTGTGAAGAGCAAATACGATTCACCTTGGTGTGTAAAAGGTCGTCATCAGAAGGTTAAGGAGCATGTGCAAGTAATTTAGCAAATCACCTGCACTGTGTGAATCAGGGCTCATCAGAAAATACACAAACGGGAGGAAAGAGAAACATAATTATAAGTGCATAATTAGTGCTCAAAGCGGGTCATGATCGACAGGTAAGCTTGCCCTGTCTCTCACTACAGAGAATATTGACTAATGTTTATTCTGCTTTATATCTGGTGGATACTGCACCTTATTTTACCTCATTCATATCGAGATATCTGGTTTCTCAAACAAATTTCTTGGACGTTCTCAAAAGTATCATTTGTCTTTGTAACCCTTGAATATTAGTGTGCTTAATACTTGATACTTTTTTTTTTGAGGTTGATTTATTTCAAATTTGTTATGTGCTTAAATTTGCCTCTAAAATTCCTCTACAAAAATGGCTTTAAAATGCGTTTAAAAAGTTAAAAAAAATATACATGTAACATATATACATATATGACAACATGCCGTTAGGTCTGAAGAGCAATTAAGGTTCCCCTCGTGCGGCTAAAGATCGCCTTCAGAAAGTGAGGAACAGGAAGAAATTCATTAAATCAACTTCCCCATTTTCAATGTTTGTATGTTTTCTTATGATTCCTGGAAAAAATAGTGCCCATGCTTAATGTTTTAAACCCTACAGATCAGGAATACATTTGTGTCGATTCCTATGTTGACATGAAAATGATATTCATAAACAGAGAAGACATGGTCAGAAGCACAGAAGATACAGAAGGCAGCAAGACTTGGTGGACACACATGCTTGTAAATAGTTAATGTTGGGCCAGCAGCTGACTTCAAAGGTTAATTACTTTCTAATCTGTGTACAAAGGCCATGGCAGGAAATGGGATATTAATAAGACACGACACAGCAGGGTTCTGCTGGGCCAAATGTCTGGACATTTAGGAAGACATTAACATTGAGCTTGTCCATCACTTAAGATACAAGATAAAAAGAGTTATCAATCATCTGAGGTGTAGAGCCAAAAGCAGAAAAAAGGAGAAGTAACGGAAGAGTAACACAAGACAGAGACACAGTGTGACAAAGCAGCTTTTAATTTTGTGCTAGACTGTCACCTTTGTTTTAAAATAGAAAGAAAGAAACAAACAAACAATGAAAGAAAGAAAGCCTAAGCATACAGACACAGGTGTTTTAAGCGGGAAAACACTCAGCACTGATAAAAAAAATTCTAGTGGCCTCAGATTTGTGAAAAAAGTGAGATAAGAATTGCATTCAATTTATCCAATCGGCAGGAAATGGAAAGCAGTGCTCATAATACCCATTCCTTCCTCTCTTTTCAATTTGACAAAAGGGAAGACAAATCAGTGGGCATAAAATTCAATGGTCCCTGAGAGAAAACTTTAGCAGATGTTTATAATCTGCCTTTCCAGAAGTTATTGCTTTTTATCATGTGGGGTGCTTCAGTCTAAAGCTGTCGCAGGCCCATCCGTAGCTATCCACCCACCACCTGTGCTACTCGATCAGATGATATGACGAATACCTTCTGACGTTCAACAAGAGAAGAAAAACAGGCACATCTTTCTGCCACCTGTGGTCATAAAAGGGTATCTTCAGTAGATGAGAACCTCAGGGTTCCTCAGCTCTTGTCACTAAACCCAATCGATGCAGGAGGACATGTAGATGTGATGTTCAGGTTGTAGGGTGTGGTACCTTCATTCTTTCAGTTTCAGCCTTAGTGTGAGGTCACCACACATAGAAGTTTGAGCCTGTAGAAATATTCAGGTCATTATAGAACCTCATGATATTACAGCTGACAATATGAAATAATTTGAAATAATTTGAAATAATTTCCTCTCAACTTGCTGCGCATAATATATGAGCTCTCAGTTCATTTGGCCAGTGTGTGCATTACAAGGAAACAAAAATGACAGAAACTGTATATAAACAACAGATATGAAAATTTCTCGTTTGCATTAAACCTAGTGTTAGCCATTATTATTTGACACGAACACAAACTAATACAGGGGCCTATCCACTTTTTAAAGCTTTTTAACAAAGTTAAAAAAATGAAGAATTGAATACCACCGCTCAGCTCACCATAGGTTTGTTTTTGAAGATTTATAGAAATAAATACGATTTTTTAACTTCGGATCCCAACTGTTGCATTCTATTGAAACTTATGATTATGGTGGTTAAATGGACGATTAAATACAATGTGCCTGAATGGGAACAATGACAGTTTCTAATTTCTCAGTTGGAGTACAATGAAAACCACCAAAAAAAATCATTTGAAACACCCATCCACGTTTTTTCACATCCACCTGTCATTTACAATTATATGACAAATTCAGTGACTGCTTGAAATATTCTAGGACTGACCTTCACAAGCAAAGATCATCAGTTCTCACAAGCTTTCCATCTGCGTGAAGAGTAATTTAGAAGCTACGCCTTGGACCTTCAACCTCACAAATGAGGCGTACGTAAGACATCACAGATCGAGAGGTTCTGCTTCACATGACCATGTTCTGAAGGTCGGTCTCAGAGACAGTCAGAGGTTATGAACCTTCTGATTGTACCTCATTAGCGAGTTTACATGGAGCAAGTAACCACCTACCGTTTCTTAGTAAGAAGTTCTCATCCAAACCTGACTAATGATTTATACAGTACACTACTGCTGTACCTGAGAGGTGAGAGCCAGGCTTCTCTGAGTTACAACTGACAGAAGAGTTATTCAACAGTTGAAACTTTCAGGAAATGCAAAATATTTTTCATAAACTTTCAACATTTTTTAAATATGATTTATTTACCTCACAGAATGAAGCACATACGTATTTATGCACAAGTCCTTGCTCTCTGATTTACGCAAATGTAAATTGGTAAAAAAAAGGGAACCTAGTAATAACATGGATTTGACATAATTGGGTGTAAATGATAATAAAAGACACAAAAGTGCAAAGAAAATTAACTGTCCAAAATTGGAATTAATTAAATTGGATGTGGCCAAGGTCACTCAAAGATTAAGTCAAAAAGGATTCTGGTAAGTGCTAAAGAGTTTATGCACCCCTAATTTTATGTATTATGTCATTCACAAGTGCTGTCACAAAGTCTTCTCTTTGTTCTTGGTAGAGAGAGACAGAAGACCCAGGAAGCCGTGATTTGTATGTTCTGTAGCAGTATTTTCTTATTCCCGAGTCACACATTGTTTATTTAGGCAGCCTGTAATAGCAGTAAAATGATAATGCATTGTGTGTTAGAAAAATAATAAATATTTACCATTTCTGATAGTTTTATAGTTTGTCTAGATATTGCTTATGGGATTTCTAACCCCTTTCCTCCCATGTATGTGAGTGTGTAAGCTTGACTAATGTTTTAAAGATGCTTTTACACCCTTTAGATTATGAATGTAGGATCATTACCCCAGTTAGAAGACCTTCGGCAAGCCAATAGTGCTACTAGACTATAATATACATACATAATAGAACAGTTGTTTGTTGTCTGAGGGAGGAATGCAATCTGTTTCAGAGCTGCATTAAGAGTTTAATGTCTTTGTTCAAAGTTCTGGTTCAATCAAGGACAAGCGAAGCAGAAAGGGCCTGTGGAACCCAGCAGAACGTTCTGGAACTGAATTCAAACAAGTTTCTTTGTAACAGTATCCAACCCCAAACATACCTTGTAATCTTTATGTGGCTTACTTTCTTTATCACAACTTTTGTGATCCCTGAAGGAAACTTTCATCAGATATTACTAATGGATCTCCTGGACACCTTAAAGTAAGAACAGTGCCCACAAAATTTAGATAAAGGGGGCCGTCTGACCGATGTATAATGATTTTTTTTGCACATGGCCAGTTTACGTAATAGGATCTAATTAACCCGGCCCGCATGATGTATTGGCCCGATTTGTTTCAAGTGATTTTCCCTTGATTTCCATTACTGTTTGATGTTCCCTCAGCAGTTCTTAATCTTACTCATAATGTTATGACTGGAGTCACTTACACGCCCAGCGAAAGTCATTTCTCATCACAGGGACTTAATAAGACTGAAACGGTCGTGGTATAAGACATCGCTGCTACAGGAATAGGGTGTGTGGTTCTGACAAATGTCAAATTATCAGACATTTCCCTTTTTCCTTCAGGCATGAGAAAGGCACCTTAATCTGCAGTTATTTAATAAAAAATCATAGATTGACCTTTAGCAGACAGTAATATTGCTAGCAAGTTTTGCTGTGAGTTCATGAGCTAAGCAGCAGTTAGTCTCATGTAACCATAGCCATAAAGTATGGACCACTTTGTAACTTTTTCTGACCAAGAACCAACGCTTTAAACAGACCAACATGCAACAAGCTTAAAGGAAGTTGTGTAAAGTTAATCAGATCTCAAAGCTTGAGATATGTGCTGGATATTTTTGGTGAACTGACTGTGGAAGATTTGTGACTCATGCCAACTGGTTCTAAGCAACAGTAATCTTTGCTATACTTGAAATGCATGCTAATTAAAGTGTCACCGCTAAAATTTTTAAAAATAGCTAAATTAAAGACAGAAAAATCTAATTCTAGCTGACTGCACTAATGGATCATCATGACACATCTCTATTCCTCACAGTGTCCTGACACACTTTTTTATTTCCTAAGGAAAACTGAATATATTCACTGAATGCACCACAATTCGCTTTGGATAAAAGCACCTGCCAAATGCCTAAATGTAAATGAAATGAGGCCAACATGACAACAACGCTAATACTGTTTCCAACAATGATAGCATTTCCTTTCCATAAAAGCCAAAAAAACTCTGCCTGCAAAACTGTCAAATGTCTTTAGTCTGATGCTTAGATCGTGCACAGTCAGCAAATCTACTAGCTAAGGGCCTTTTCTTTAACATTTTCTGTTATGAGACAACACAGTGTCCTCCTAATGTCAGATCCTCCAAAGTATAGAGAAAAATTCCACATAACATTCCTTTGGAATGACACAGATTTTGAAAAATGCTTTGGAGAGGGGATGGAGGTGACAGAGCTTAAATCTTAAATCTAGTCCCACATGAAGACAGTTGTCAAACCCTTTTTTTCCAGAGTCTTGTCAGCAGTCAAAGAATGTTTTATCAGAACTGTGTTTTGGGACTTCCTTCTTTTCAGATGCTTCCGGAAGCACGCAAACTCTTTGAGTGTCAAGTCACTGAAAGGAGGGTCTGCTGAGATATATCTCCTAGCATATTCCTCATCTCAGATCACAGCTCACAGAAACTTTTACACAGCCACCTTAACAATGCTGTAGTTTTAAACAGCTATGAACATCACTAATCTCGCAAAGCTATTAAAACTACTGTATTACAAATACAGCAGCTTCAAAACCAATGGGATCGAAACTCCATAATTCAGCTCTTTTGTTAGCTTTACTTAAGACCAGCCTGTCTGTGTTTTACTGTATGTACAGTAGGTGCTGGGACCTGAATTTTTACATAACAGATGAGAATGAGTTTCCACTCATGTATGTTGGCAGTGATATGAATTGCTGCTTTGGAGAATTTATTTTTTCCAAGTTATATTAAAACATCAAATTAAATTCATTTACAGAGATTTTTTGAACTGAGGCAGTCCTCTAGTCTTCATGTTATATATTATCTAGGTCTCCCTAGTGATTCTGTGTTTCTACAGCAGAACTAATTCAATTAGATACTTTGTCCATTCCTCTAAAACATCCTGTAGGAAGTAATAAATTTAAAAGTAATAAAATTAAATCTTATAAGCATAATTAATGGCATTGCATTCTGCCACAAGGATATTGTATCACTTTCTTATAAGTCCCAAAGATGAACAATTCCAGAATTTTATATTTGTTAACAATTCCGGGACATTATTTACCTTGATTTGAAGAAAAAAGTAACTTTTTTAAGTTACTCTTACATTTGAATTCATTAACAAGCTTCTCTTTTACAAGATTATCTTACCTTTAATTACCTTTTATCCCATTTTTTTCCTCAACATTCAACAGAGCTTGTGAGCTCTGAATATTTTCAGTGTAATGAGATCTCATCCTGCGGGAATTCTGTGGTTTGTGGACATCAATGATGTACAATTAAACAAAACATGAAATCCATCGCATTAGCCACTTTCCTGTTATTGATTCACAGAGTTTTACAATTAAAACTTTTTAAATAAGAAAGTTACAGATTAATGCAGTTTAATGCAGATTGATCAGACCAGAAGGTATATTGGCATAGCAGTAAATTGACCTGCTAAAAGTGTATGAGATTTGTTGATTTCCTCAACCAGTAGAATTCAATTCAACAAAATCGGCAACATTCTCCATCAACATTTAAACCAGCTTCTGATGTGATGGACCTGATCTGATCATTTTGCATTAAACTGTATCAATCAATACAGTGAATCAATAACAGACTCATGTGATGGATTGCACATTTTGTTTAATTGTAAAACACGGAATCATTAATGTCCACAAATTACAAAATTCCCTGAGGAACCTGCAGAGTGAGAGCTCACCAAGCTGAAAACAGCCAGAGCACATGAGCTCTTTTGAACGTTGACACGTTGAATACTTAAGCCAAGATATGTAAAATATGTGCCTGTACAAAAACTAACTACTAAATCTTCCCTGAAAATATTCGTTAGTTCAGAGTTTTAAAAAATAACTTAGATTAATATTCTTTTTAAACTCATCTGGTTAGGACAGTTACTCCTACTGGTAGCATCTAAGAATTCTAATTGGAGAATCAATCAGAGCTTAAATGGTGGGACATGGCGCTTGCAACACCAAGTTTGTAGGTTCAATCCCAGGTAACACACCAGCTGATAAAATGCATGGAACTGTCACTACACACTGTAAACGTTCATGGTACAATATCCATAAATCTTCCGTACAGTTGTGATAACTACTATACTACTTTTAACAGGCCATATGAAGAAGGTTTCTATATGAGAAAAAACTTTGATCTACAGTCTGTATAATCACTCAACAGACCTAGAACTCTACTAAGCTTCCCAACATTTCTGCATTTCTTGTCCTTGAAAGTATGGACAGGCTCATTCCCACAGGTGAGAATGTTCTAACTAAATGTTTGAAAGGTCATGTTATTTGTCTTAATTTTAAGCAAGCCAGACCCCATCGTCCAATCAGTGCCTGACCCCTGATGCTTGTGCAGCCATGATCCAACATCTAGTGGAAAGCTGAGAGCT
>JAZGTK010010358.1:0-16455 GCA_036877625.1 Ambastaia sidthimunki | reverse complement strand
CAGCATAAAGTTTAGGAAGTCCGCTCTGTCTCTTTCAGCCTTGTACAGAGCCGTACGTTCCTCAACCAGGCGCTCCAGGTTACTGGAATACATCTGCAACCTCCGAATCAGGTTTTCCATGTAACTCTCGTTTGCCTGATTTTCCAGACTGTTCAAAACCAAATCGAGCAATTATTCATTATAGAAATTCCAGTGATGGAATTCTTTAATTTGATTGGCTGACAGTCTAATGGAATCATGTTTGTCATTTATGTGTGTTCTCCAGGCCTGTAAGATGCTTTCGTTTAATAAAAGCATATAAAAAGTGACCTGACAATTTTCCGTAGCGTGATTTCGATCTTTTTGAAGTCTGGTCTTCTATCAGGATCCTCGTCCCAACAATTTCTGATGAGCATGCACACCTGGAGAAACAGATATTAATAAACATGGTTTTTAGTAACCTGCACATAATTTCATTATATCTATTACTTGCTTTGCAAAACTTTAACTGCTATTATTAGTATAAATAACAGTTTAGAAAATCCTGACCTCTTGTTCTCTTTCACCAGCATTCTCAAAGTTCAGATCAGGTCGGAAGACAGAAGTTAGACTGGGGTACTGCACTCTGGCCAACTTCTCTGTTAAAGGAAAGCTGATTGGTGGCACAAACAATCTTGACGTGCAAAGCATTATGGGAAGTCACCAGCAGGAGTCACTGCGTGCACCATTTGGGTCATAAAGTAACAGAAACGCTGCGGTCTATAAATATGTCTCTTACCAGCGCGGTCCGAGCAGGTGTTTGTGTAGAAGGTGCACTTTCTCATCATGATCTCCTGGGAAATGATGGCAAAGCTGTAGACGTCTCCTTTCTGAGAGACCCCATGTTTGCGCAAGTGTTCGGGGGCCGTCCACAGATCTAACAGTGTAAAGCAGAAAAACAAATAAATGGCTAGTCAAGTAACTACGGCTAGATATTATTAAGGGGGAAAAGACAAGATTTCACCTTTGCTAGGACTGAGAAATGTACTAAAGCCAAAATCTGTGATCTTCACTACCATACAGTTGTCCACCACACAGTTTGTGGATTTAAGCTGCCCGTGAACAGCAATGTTGCTTGTGTGGAGATAAGACATGCCCTGCAGTAATGGAAAGAGTTTATGACTCATGAGAGACATTGTGCCTTTAAATAACTGCACAGGTGTGTATATGACCATCCATTAAAGTGACAATGACAAATAATGATGACTCTGGGCTCATCTGCAGGCGGATTTACCACCTCAGAGTCTCACTGTTGGCCCTTAAAGCTGCAACCTGTAACTTTGGTTTCAAAGGAAAGTTTATAATAATAATCATAATAATGATTTATAATAATGATTCAGGCTCAATGTAGCAGGAAATTTGCAGGTAACTTGCAATTAATATTTCAAACAGAGGTGGCGCTAGAGAGGCCAATGTTATGACTTGCAGCTTTAAACATCTGTAAACCTACTATGTATACCAAGCACTAATTTTGAATTTAACGTATAAAAACATAATAACATCTGTATCAATTCATCCAGTTACCTTTGCAATGTCGTACATGACAGAGATTTTATACTGCCAGTCCATGAAAGTCTCTTCAGGGTATGAAATTGTATCATTAAGCACATTCTGAGAATTAAAATACAGATTATACGTGTCAAACACCACAGCAGACCACAGGCTTGGATTTTATTCATCAAATAGCTCAAACTAACACTTACTCTAAGAGATCCCCTTTCTCCATATTCAAACACTCCAAAAACCTCACTGTCAAACCTGACTGTCCCGTAGAATTTGGTCAGGTTGTAATAATCAATTTTTAAAAGCTGAAAAAAAAATGTTATTTATCATAACTGTAAGACAGAAGTTGAAGTTATTAAAGGTTTGCAGTGTTGATGTTACCGCATTAAGCTCTCGTTTCTGTTTCTCGGTGAAGCTTCCGTCTGTGTATTTCAGTTCATTAAGAAGAACGATCTAAAAACAAAATACAAAACAAAAGTCTTTTTTTAAAAAAAAATACAACAAGTTTTTTAAAAATGCAACATTTTTAAAAATAAATATTTGCACCTTTTTATCGTACCGCGCCTGCCGTAAGTTGTAACTATTACTGTTTATGGAGTCCTTCTCAATCTGATGACAAATGGCAGTAGTTGCAATAAGAATAACACAAAACCTTCGCAGACGCAACATCGTAAAGATAAACGAGAAACTTCCGTCAGCGAATTACCTTCAAGCTGATCATGCTCTGCTCATTCAACTCTAAAGGTGAGATGAGCTCTGAGGGGATGTGAGACCATTTCTTCTGCTTGTTACGATAAGATCTGTTTTGCCTTCAAAATTTGTGGACACAAGAGTAACAATAATAAATATATTTTTACAGCATAAACTATTGTATGATATACTTAAAATATAATACTTAAAACAGGAATGAATAATGAATAAAAATGTTTTGTTCTAACCAAAAAAAGATGAAGGCAAGTGTGGCCATCACTCCAACAAAAGTGGCACCCAGTGTTATGACAATATCATGAACCTGCTGGCCTAAATGACAACATCACAAGTTAAACTTGGTTTACTTAAGCTTTAAAAAAGGAATTCTAATCTACAACAGTTCTGACAATACAAGACTAATATTGAGTAGTTCTATAATACAAAGAACAATTAATGGATGAATTCCAGTCATACACTCATAAAACTAAGAGTTCTAAAAACGGTTCTTCACAGCCATGAACCCAAGAACCTTTCAGTCAAAAGTTCTCAAAAGAACAATTTTTTGTATTTAGTCAATAGAACCTTTTTGTTCTCACAAAGAATTCTTCGTGCTAAAGGTTCTATATGGAACAGTCAGACAAAGAACCTTTTAGCAACCTTTATTTTTAAGGCCGTGATGAAATTCTCTACCTTTAGGATCTATCATTGTCCGATCTTCAGGAAGACGAAGGTCGGGCCAAATGAAGGAGGGGTTATCGTCCTTTAGTCGTGTGTGATTGGTGGAAGTGTTGAACTCATAAAGAACTCTGTACTAATAAATAAGAAAAAACAGTGGATTTAAAATGTCCATTATTTTCTTTAATAAACAAAAAAAATGTGTCAGCTACATCAGATTTGATATCTGTCTTACCTCATTGTCACTATTAGTGTAGATCAAAGAAAATATCAGATCTCTATCGCCAAACTCATCCAGCTCATAATCTCCAGCTATACCTATAAAAATAAACGTTGTGTCACATCCGTTCTGATGTCCCACCAAGCTCAGCTATCCCAAATAACAGCGGCGTTCCCTTCATCACCTTTGAAAGTCACGTTTCTGAAGTAGTTGATGCTCACGGTCTCAATCTGCTGGAAGTTTGAGCTGTTCATGATGTTTCTCATCACGTGTCCAAACAGCAGCACAGCGTCATGATACGCCGCGATATAATCGTTCATCTGAACAGGAAGTAGAGGGGAGGAGTCAGTGTGACCTTGCAGATACATAAAATAAAATATACAAATATTTACAATTTTTACTAGCTAAAAAAAATTGAATTTACATTTTTATTGTTGTTGTATGATCAAAATTAAACAGTCCTGGAAACAGTTTTAACAAATCTTCAATATTTATTTTTGTTATTTGCGTGTTGATTTGATTGCGTTCACGTTTTCCTACCGTGTTGTTACTGGAATTGTCAATGGTGTAATTTCTTGAGTTGGGCATTGTTAAAACCAGCACATTCTTCATAGCCGCGTTAGATGACCCGCTGTAATAGACGTCACTGTATGAAAAAGTTAGTATTGTTACTGACAATACAAGAAACACAATACATGCGTTTATAAATCCATAACTTTTGCTTCTCTGTCGCCACCTCTGTTTGAAACATAAAACTGCAGGTTACTTTACATACTTCTGTATGCTTAAGTCAAAGGGACATTTCCAGAGAAATCAGACCAGACAGCTCAAATCATAAATCATTATTATAAACGTACCGTTACGAATCAGGATAAGTGAAGGAGACTGTTTTGAACACTAATCTGTAATATACTCATTTTTTATCATTTTTAATCAGGAGAGTTACAGATCGTAGCTTTAACTGTACATTAAAATATTTGAAAGTAAATGACTGACTTGTAAAGATCAATTAGAAAAAAGACGTTTTCATCATCAGAGTCCATCAGGGTGCCATTTTTCAGGTCTATGATGTCATCAGGTGTTCCACATATAATGAACACTGTAAAAACAAAACAAGTAAAACATACTTCAGTATTTTATATTTGTTTGAGAGATTTTTAAACGTAGAACTGAATTATTTTGTCCTGCGACACAAACATTATAGCTAACATAAGTTAACAGACTAAGACTAAACAGGCTAAATTTTACTAAACCTAAACATTTAAGATGTGGCAATCTCACAATTGCTATCTCGATTTCTATTGGCCAGAGCCGCGCTGAGCTCCTCCTCTTTCCTTAGAACCACTCGCTGCTCTAAACTGGAGGAAAACGGGGCTGAATCCACCTCCAGAGCATTCATGTACCTACAGACCAAAATCATACAGAAACAATTCATTTCCTCTATATCGCCATCTCTGTTCAAAACACTGAACTGCAAGTTACATACATATATATATATATATATATATATATATATATATATACACATGTGTGTGTATGTATGGTATATATATATACATATATCACCCTACTTACCAGAAACAGTCCTCTGTGTTATTCTGTTTCTTGTATAAATACACGGTTTTCCATGCAGGCTTAATGTGATCGCTGAATTCCCAAAAGTAAATAAAGAAGCTGGAAATTTTCCGGGCGGGGGGCAGAAGGCGGGTCAGATCTCTCTTGAAGTCACATGACAGTCCAAAACTTCCTGCTGAGATGATGGGCATGTTGAGATCCAAGCCAATCTCCAGACTGAGGAGTGAAACAAACAAACATCAGGTTAAAATTATTCAACTCATTCTCATTTTTATCTTTCTACACCACAATAAGCCCAGAAGGCCATAATACAGCATTGAAGTTTAATGCATAAACCACCAGGTTCTGCAATTATGTCTTAATGGAGGTCAAATAACGCTCTCGTATTGCATTGACTAATGTGTCATTGTTGAAGAATTCATCTCCCTGGCGAATAAACATCTAACATAAGAAATTGCCAGAACAAAATGACTTCAAACTGCATTAAACTGAGCAACCATTACACACCTGTCATTTCAATTAAATTCTGTATCATTTAAAACAACACAAAGCAAGCAAATAAATACATAAACAATACAGACAGTAGCCCAAAAACAAATTCTACATACTCAACCATTTGGAAAGTAGCGTAAGTGCAGGTGGGTCCCAGCAGAGCACAGCCCACTTCACCTGCGTACTGCAACATAATCCATATTAATAATCACAATGATAAAAATAAATATTGTTTTTAATAAACTTAATCTTTATTCAATGCAATAAAACAGACCTTGAGGTCATTGAGAATCTCAACCCCCTCGCAGGTGCTACTGGCGCAACCTTTCCGCAGGTAATAAATAGTCTGAAATCCCTTGAAGTTCACCGTTAGATTGCGACGCACACCTTAAAAAGCAGGTAAATTATGTTTATTTAGGTCTCTTCTGTTATTTGACATTATTTATTGTGTTTTACCCTCTATAGAGTTGGTCTGGGAAACGGCTCTCAGCACCGCAGGCTTCACGAAATTGATACTCCAGGGCGACACGTCGTCATCCAGTAATACAACATTCATCATGTAACTTCCATTAAAACAGGACTGACTCATAAAGTCGCTTTTCTTTATGCAACTCAAAAAAACACACGCAAATAACCATTTGCAATCCATTTCTGCTCACAATGGTAAGAAAAGCATGCAGTTATATATTGCAATACAACCTGAAGTTCAGGCAAACTCTGTTATTCAACAAAAACTTCAAGTCCTTTAAAACGGATCCTGTTTTAGTCCCAAGATTAAATAAATGTGGCGTTTTTTTAATGCAATAAACCCCCCAAAATCTGTTTCTTGTCGCAATACAGCTTTTCCAAGGCTATTAATACGACAATAGTAAGCAATCCTTCGTCATATTTCCCAGGAAACAGTGCAAAAAACAAAAATAAAGAAGGAATTTCTGGTTGAAATACACGACCTTCTTCTTCCACATTGTTCCCTGTTTTCACCTCAACGTGTTAATGAACAACACGCGAGCACGTTCAAAGGTTGTGTCTCAAATCTCAACGTGCTCCCTACCTAGACAGCAATCCTAGCTCACTAGGATTTAAACAGCCTCAAAGTAAAAGTTAGTTGGATAAACCTCCAGGCTTATATTTTTAAATATTTTCTTTTGTTGTGTTACTGCATAAAAGACTAATTTAATCTATAAATAAATCTATATTTAAGTCTAGATAGATTGAATTCAGATCAAACCGAAATGATATAACTTATATAAACCAAAATAATATAACTTAGTATAACTTATGAGATATCAGCAAGGTTAGTGATCTGGTTAAGCTTAGTGAATTAAAATATCTAAAGTTTTAAAAGGTTTCTTTGAAAGCACCTGAAATAACATTGAATGTCTACAGAACATTGAACAAATGGGACTACAGAGGAGAAATAAGGGACAAAGGTTGAAGATGATGTTGGGCCATAAAGCCATTATCCTATAATAAACACATCCGCCATAAAGGCATCAGAGCAAAGAGGATATGCGTCACGTACACTGATACTAAACCGTAATGTTTATTATTTGCGTCTTTTGTTTATTTAAATTGTTTAATTTTAAACTTTAAATAAAGTATATAGTGTGTACCGATACCCAGTTATTGATAAACTGTGTTGAATTACACGTTTCTTTGTGTTTATTGCGCTGTTTCCGCAATGCGGGTCACGTGATCATATTATGGTTGGAGAGAAAATTATTTTAAACAAATCAAGTAACAAATTGATCGTGACAAGCGATTCCTGGTTTAAGTTTCATAATGATAGTTATTTAAAATGTCATATATAGGGTCATATATAACGTTCAGTTAACCAAACTCTCTCATTTTCATGTTGCGCTGCTCCCTCTAGTGGCCGGGCGCACAAATGTCACACACTCGTCGTCTTACATTTTGCATTAAATGTTATATACTGAAGATCCTGACATATAACAAGAATATAATCTAAGCAAAATTTAGATTATATTATTATATATGGAATTTATTTAACAGTTACTAATAGTCTTAGTACATTTCAAACATCCCTCTAGCAATACACACTATAATGTGATACATCTGTGAAAATAAAGCTGTAATTAAATTGTTAAATAAAGTTATTATATAATTGATATGACTTACTATAAATAATGCTGCATTGACAATTTTATTTTGTTTTATTAGTTTTATTAGAATTATCATAATGACCATTGCGTTTGGTAACAAAATTCACACTTAATGACGGGTTTGTATCTTGCAAAAACGTACAACTTAACGTTTTATCGGTTACAATTCAGAAACGCAGTTTTTCTTTGTGACTAAATTTGCATGAAATTAAATAGTTTGAGAAACTAGTGTGCGATTTACATTAAGTGAAAATACGCATGTGATGACAAAAACAAGGGCAAACTGCTGCCGTTTTGTGTCACAGTTATATCATGTTCTGCCAAAGATGTCAAAACACTCGGACTCAAATCTCAGACCCCTTAACAACTTCTATCACTTTCCAGACTAGAGAAAACAACGGTTGCATAACACTAATTGCTATTCCATCCTTGTCCTGCTTACAAATAACACCATTGTAGGCCTCACCATCACTCCCGCATGAGCACCATTAAGTTAAACCTTTAAACTTTCTTTTTTTCTTCGTTCTGCATAACCCCTTCCTTAAACTTTTTCTTCTTCACTTCTTTCTTCTGATGGACACTGAAGGTCTGAGCTAGGAGCTGATGACTTGCCCAGACCATGTCTCGTGCTTCCTTCCGGAACTGAGGTTGGTGATGACCACCTCAACGGCTTGGAATTTTATGTTCTTGGGAGGAACTGGACACACTTTGTAGGTCACCTCATCCCCCTCCATTGGTACATATTCACCCTCGATACTAAAAAAAGGGAATTTTATTATTATTCAGGACAAACTTCAACATCAGATGTTTCAGGTCACTTCACGCTATAAATAAAGTATCTCAAGACACTGTTTGGGGTTCCTTAGATGCCAGTGGAGAACATTGTTCTGTTTTCTGAAGAACTTACTGCTTAGTTCCTGCAAGAACTTTAAAGATTGTCCATGGTTCCTTCAGTGACCACATCATAAAGGTTGATAGGTTTACCGAGTACATCAGATATTTGAGTCTCTATTAATGGATGCTAAAGGTTCTCCAAAAGGTTCCACCAGCGTCTAAGGAAACCCAAAAGGTGCCGGAATAATCCGTGACAGAGTAAAAATGTTTGTCTTTATATAATAATTTTTAATTTACTCTGAGATGTGAACAAATATGTCTTCTCCTCCATGGGAGGGGCGAATGAACCCGTGACCTTGTGACCTTGAGAAGTTCTTGCAAACTCCCTTGAAGACGGGTCCGGATTTGGCTCTTACCGATCTGATAAAGTATCAGAACAGAATCATGAAATAAGAATGAACTCATTAATAGTGATGAATTAATACACATGGTTCCTAACCAATTACGTTACACGCAACACATGACATATTTCTGCTTTGTAAAACATGTACTCACGCTGAATAAGTGCGTGTCCGCTTGGTTGGCAACGGACTGAGTGGTTCTCCTGTCTGGGCCGGTTTTCTCTCCAGGACAATACTGCCATCCCTCAGGAAGGGTAACGTAAGTGATGCAGGGGTCCTCGGGCAGTGTGGCTGGGGGTCTGGTGTGGAGGTTTTGTGTGAATCAGCCATTGCTGTGGGGTTCACTAAAGATGAGGGTCTCTGTGCATTAAAATTCAGTATATCATAAATCTTATTTGTCACATTTTATTTACTTTTCCTAGTTACAGATGCTGTAATGTGGGTTGCATCAGCTGTGTTTGACTCATGATCTTGTTACTTTATTATTATTATTATTATTCTGTTATTTTCGTCCAGTGCTCGACGGGTTTCAGTCCTGTTATCTATGAAAGACAACACATCCAACCACTGCAGCCTATAGAAAAAGACTAAAATATGATATATAATGAATTAAAATATATAATGAAATATAAACTATATGATAAATGTCGAGGAATCGCTCTGTGCTATGCGACAGATCACGGCAAGGCCTCTAAATACATTTATTGAATAGTATAACATACGGAGATGGATAATAAAATGATAATAATATAGCAACAATGAAACAATGGCTTACCGTGCAATACAATAGAGCAATACCGAGCTGTCGCAAGCACTGCGGAAAAATATCAACACAGATGGATCAGAGTCCCATGCTGTACGCTTGAATACTACAATTTGCGTTCTGCATACTTTATTCAAGACGCCATAGACTTAGTGCACGAAAAATGAGGTTTCAACACCCCATCTGCAATGAAAACAAGAGACGCGACGCCAGAAAACAAAAACGCCCATTTATAATCAATGTGCGTCTGTACAACAAACGATGGAGCCTGACGTCAGCATCCAGTCGACCAATCAGAACGCTTACATTATAATAATGCCTCGTTGATTATAAAATTGTAGGTAGCAAGTTTTTGCAAATTCGTAACTTACAGAACAATACAGACGTATTGGGGGCGTAAAGATGTAATGTTTTTTTTTCCATATCTGTACATGAAATGTATTTTTTAATAGTCAGGATAAAGCTTGGCAGTCAGTTATCACTATTAGTTAAATGTAGGCCAGGGAATTTCAAAAAGCTGGCTAATAAAAGCTAAAAGCATCAAAGCTTAAAGCAAAAACATAAGATCCCACCCCACAAAGCCACACCTCTTTCATCACACCAATGCAATGCATAATTGACAGGCAGTTAGGACATCCTATCATTGCATTCGGAACTAATGCAATGATTGGACAAAACTTTAACGGTCCTGCGTCCTCCACAGAAGATATAAATATATTTAGACCACTTAGTGATTGAATACAAAGACTTTTAACCAGCATAACAAAATGTTTCTGTAATAAATTACAATACACACATAAAAGAAACAATGTATATTTGAAATTACTTTTATTTCATAATCCACTCTGACTGATCAGCATTCATCACCTCCAGAAAGAAAAACAAAACAAGGAAAACAAAAAAATAATGGAGCTGTTACTAGGAGTGTGTTTGTGGGGTGTTACAAGCAGTAAAAGACCCTTTATTCGTTTGAAAGAGCTTCACACATTCCCAGGTGTACCCGGGTGCAACATAGCACTCTTTATTTTTACAACTGCCTTGCGTTCACACACAAAAATGTAAAAGTTAACCAGATAAGCATGAGTTTGAGTCAGATAAAGCTAGTAGTTTTCTGCCTCCTGTAGAACAGGTGCTAACTATCAGTGTCTGATGTTTATAGTGTGCAAGGACAAAGAAAATACAACCCTGCAAAAAAGGGCACTCAAATATACAGGAAGTGCTCACAATTAAGATTGAAACGCTGCTCAGAACTGTGAGTTAAATGCTTCAGATAATGCACATGAGAATCACTGACATTTTATTTCTACAAATAATCATTCGGTTTAAAACGTTGACCTGTGATGCAGTCAGCAATAACACATTTTAACATTTTGGGTGGCGTGGACGTTAAGCGTAAATGAGCCATTCTGTCTCGCGGCAAAAACAGCTACATGGACAATAACCGGTCAAATTTTAGCATTCGAGAACAGATCATTATGAGTGACTGAGCTGTTAAAAGTGTGAAATACAATCAAGCCATCAACAGAATCAATTACAGGACAATTTCACAAGCAGCTGTAGTTCAATGTAATAAAGAACAGAAAAAAGGTCAGATATTATTATTATATTATTATTTCAATACTTATCTGATCAAATGCACTCAAATTATATTATGAATTCAACTCTGATGTCTGTGTAATAATTATTCATTGTGAGGTAACAGATGAAACTTTAAATGTACACACTTTACAGTTTTGCCCATTTTTAACTCTGCAATGCAATTTCTAATAAACATTCTGCAATTTAACCTGTAGATGTTTGTGTATTGATAACTTGTCTATGCAACAGTTTTAAACATGTATTGTGTGCATTGTTTTTGCTTTAGTTTATAATTACATGACGTGTGTGTATAAACCTTTCACCCTGCAGACCACTTCCACTTCATACATAACCCCTCCCCACCTTTATACATGTTTATTTAGCCCCGCCTCACATTTAAAGGCCCACGGTTCATTTCTGCAGCTCTTTCATCCTGTTGAGGGCGGAGCCAGCCTTGAACCACTCGATCTGGGTCTCGTTGAAGGTGTGGTTCAACTCGATAGTTTCTTTGCTTCCATCAATGTGCTTGATCACAGCCTTCAGTGGCTAATAAAACACAAAATGACAAATGTTACTGTAAAATCTTTAGCCAAATTCTCTTGTAGGATAAGAAAGTATATAAACAAGTCACTGTTTGACAGAACAGGTCTTACCTTTCCAGGAGCAAAGCTCTGAAGACCTGCAATGGAGATTTTATCATCTGGGCGGATTTTGTCGTAATCGGCAGGGTTGGAGAAGGTGAGGGGCAGCAGACCCTGTTTCTTCAAGTTCGTTTCTGTTGACAGATAACGTTAAACCAATCGTGAAATGAGACGCTTCAGGTGGCTTGAAGTGAAGAAAAAACTCATTCCCACTCACCGTGGATTCTAGCGAAGCTCTTCACGAGGATGGCCCTCCCGCCTAGATGTCTGGGTTCCAGGGCTGCGTGTTCCCTGCTGGAACCTTCACCGTAGTTCTCGTCTCCCACCACTACCCATGAAAGATTATTCTTCTGTGGAACATCACAAGCCACCCAGCAAAAGTTAGCAACGCGATTGTTTTCAACAGGCAAGTAAGTAAAGCCAAGTACTTACTTTGTAATGACGGGCAACGTCTGGGACGCCACCGTAGTCTCCGGTCAGATGGTTTCGAATTTTATTGACAGCGTCGTTCTCAATGTTCACGGCACCAATGAGCAGGTTGTTAGAAATGTTGTCGAGGTGGCCGCGGAACTTCAGCCAGGGTCCAGCAGCGCTGATGTGGTCTGTAGTACATTTACCCTTTACCTGAAAATAAGAGATAAATTACAAAGCAGAGCATTAGAAATTTGTGTTCTATTTTCAATCTGTTTTTTGAAATAGTTCTCACTTCATCACATTGTTTTAATCATTTTCTACAGGTTTTAGTGGTTTAGTCTCATTGCGAGTTAAGGACTAAACTTAATTTCTGGTCCTTTTTATTTTAGATAGTTCTGGAGTCATGAACGTTAGTTTAGTTTTTGTAATTATTTTACTTACTAATAAATAACACTAAAAAAAACAAATAATACTGATTTGGAGATGTTGGAGAATACGAGCATGAAGTACAACTACGATCCAGAATTTTAAACATCTATTACTGTAAGAACTACAAAAATACCTTGATGAGAACTTGAAGGTCTTCTAGATCTTTTCCACTCCATTTGTCAAAAGGCTCCAGCAGCTGCAGACGGTTGCTCTGTGGGTTCACGTCCACCTTCAGACCAGAACCATCAGCGGGCGGGTGCTGGTAGGTGTCCTGACCTGGGTCAAAGTCACGGGCTGGAAGTTCATCTCCTGTGGGTGGCACCAGTTTAAACTTCTCTCCGTTGGGAGCTGTGAGGAAGTCAGTTTCGGGGTTGAACTTCAGAGTGCCAGCGATGGCAAGTGCTGTGACGATCTGCAAGATAACAGAGGAAAATTTCATAAAAAAAAAAACAGAGATTTGAGGAATTGTACAGAAGGGGGTTTAAAACATTAGCATGCAGTTCAGGTCATTTCAACTGCGTACCTCAGGGGAAGTGACAAAAGCGTGGGTGGCAGGGTTAGCGTCGTTTCTAGCGGTAAAGTTCCTGTTGAACGATGTGACGATGGTGTTCTTCTCCCCTTTCTTGACGTCACGTCTGCAAGCGAGATTTCATTGGTTTATAAAATATGACTTCTGAAATCTGAAATACTTGATTCTGATTGGTCAACTGTGACATTCTGCAGAATGACACTAAACCGAGACTGCCTCGTGTTCTTGCCTACTGATTTTCTAAAAGTGCTTGTTCATATGTTACTTCTCATGCAAATTTATTTTGTGACTATTCCATCCTATTTCATTTGTTAAATAGACAAGCACCTTACCTGTCCCACTGACCAATGCAGGGTCCACAGGCATTAGCCAGAACAACTCCACCAACATCCCTCAAAATTTTAGCCTGCAGGAAAAGATACAACTTTCAATGTTATACACCAAATAAAAAAAATCTGAATGCATACACACAAGTGCCTTGTAAAAATTCAATCTTTAACTATGTCAACTAATAAAAAAATCTGCTCTACCACTCAAACTCACATAGCCGTCTCTCTCAATTGTGGCACGAATCTGCTCAGATCCGGGTGTAACGGTGAACTGGGCTTTGCACTTGAGGCCTTTATCCAGCGCTTGTTTGGCTAAAGAAGCAGCCCTGCCCATGTCCTCGTAACTGGAGTTGGTGCAGCTTCCGATCAGTCCTGGGTTATGCCAGAACAAAGAGCAAAGTTTAACTGCAGCCAGCCGTTTAATAAAAACTGGCTATAAACAAGCAGCAGGAACTAAATGACTGACCGACTTTGACATCCAGGGGCCAGCCGTTCTTCTCTGCGACAGAGCCGACGTCTGAAACCGGGTGGGCCAGGTCAGGAGTAAACGGGCCGTTGATGTGAGGCTTCAGCTAACAGAAGATAAAAATCATTACAGAGCATTTAGTCAAGTAACTTTGAAATAACCTTAAAGCTGCAATCCGTAACGTTTGCCTCTCTACCGCCATCTCTGTTTGAAATGTAAAAATGCATCTAACAGTACTCAAATATGCGATATAGTAGCCGGCTCATGTTTTTCTTGTGTTATAAACTTTTATGAACAGTTATGAACTGAGGTAAGGTTGGGAGATGTTGAATACTGGTTTATCATGTACTTGCTCAGTAACCTATTTAGTTAATTTTCAACCTGGTTGCGGTTTACACGTTCCTCTTGACCTGTTCTTACCTCGCTCAGATTGATCTCGATCAGCTGGTCGTAATGACAACCGGAATCGGGCACCAGCAGATCCTGGTTTTCGTCTGACAGAGTAGCAATTTCTGTTCAACGAGAGAATGAGGTCAGACTTTGAACAAAGTAGCTGAATGATCATTTAACCAGTCGTTGCCGTTTATTTACCTTCACGCCCCGTTTTCTCCAGGTAGGTCTTCATACGATGGTTGTAGGGAAACACAGATGTGGTAGCTCCAATTTCAGCACCCATATTACAGATTGTGGCCATACCTGTTTCCAAAACCCAGATGCAGGCAAAGCATCTTCACTTGTAGGAACATGTCAACGTGACATCTGAACACACACTGGTTGCTAGTTTTTACCTGTGCAGGAGATGGAGTCCACACCCGGGCCGTGATACTCCACGATGGCACCAGTGCCTCCCTTCACGGTCAGAATACCAGCTACTTTGAGGATGACATCTTTTGGTGAGGTCCAGCCAGACAGAGTGCCTGTCAGTTTCACACCGATGACCTAGAAAAGCCATTAAATTATGTAAATAAAAACCGACAGTTGCCAGGCAACAGTAACGTTCAGGGGGTCAATAGCAGCTCACATTTGGACACTTCAGCTCCCAGGGGATTCCTGCCATGACATCCACAGCATCAGCCCCACCAACCCCAATGCAGATACAGCCCAGACCCCCACCGTTAGGAGTGTGAGAGTCTGTACCGATCAACATGACTCCAGGGTACGCATAGTTCTCCAGGATAATCTGGAAAGGGATCAAACAGGATCTATAATAAACGCTAAACTGGGAATGTATGAACATTAGCAACATAAAACACGAAGACATAAAACTTCACAAAAAACATGCTTCCTTGAGAAATAATCGACATCTGTCAAATATTTTACTGGCCATTGGTCAACCGCTGGACAAAAGATGTTGTCTTCAGTACCTGATGGATGATTCCGGAACCAGGTTTCCAAAAGCCAACACCATATTTAGCTCCAGCGCTAGCAAGGAAATTGTAGACTTCGTGATTCACTTCCTGGAAAGCAAGAAAACAGGAAATGACTCCATTTTCAAGCTCAATTATGATGTTAATTGATTAATCAGCCATATCCGTAACCATTTTTAATAATATTAATGTTGTCTTTATCACCTTTGCCCTTTGTAGATCTTGGGCTCCTCCAGTCTGGGCCTCGATGAGATGGTCACAGTGGATGGTGGATGGCACGGCTACTCTTGGAAGTCCGCTGCTGATAAACTGCAGCATGGCCATCTGCGCCGTCGCATCTTGCATGGCAACCCGATCCGGTCGCAGGCGCAAGTAAGTGCGACCCCGAACGATTTCCTGGCCTGCTGGGTCATCCAGATGGCCGTAGACGATTTTCTCTGACAGAGTGAGCGGCCGGTTGAGTCTGGAAAATCAAAGGTGAACTTTACATGTTAGAAATGCCAAATATATATATATCTTGAATTATAGCTCAAGATAAAAATTCACTAGAAAAGATTAACAAGAAAGATTCTCTAAAATCTTTCTTAGACTAGAGAAAACATTAAGGGGCTATTAAACTGATTTCTTCACTAAGAATACATACAAAACAACTACATAAAAGATAAGGGGATGAAAGCAAATAAAATCGAGTGTAAAATACTGTAAAGCAGGCTGACCTTTTGCGCACAATGTCAATATTTGAGCGGAGCTTGTTGTAGTTGATGTAAGAGTTTGGCTCAAAGCGGCTCATGGCCACACTGGCCTTCGCGTTCAGCGCTGCCGCCACATGCAGGCGACGGGCACCCTGACCCAGAGCAAGCTGAAATAAAGAGAAATGTTACTCAAGAGTTGCGAAACAAACTTATGAATAACATTAATACGTTTTGCACTATTACACTCAAATCGATATCCTGTCATTTATTCACGTCATGGCCACATGACAACATCAAGGTTATCCGGTGGATATTTTGTTAACCTCACTTGTTTTGAACACACAGTGTTATCAGATAGTTTAGACAGCGTACATTCGTTTTCTTACAATTTTTCTTGTATTTTAAAACTACAGTTTATTTAAACAAGCACAACATGGGACACGTTAATATGATCAGCAGTGTCATGTATATGTTGTGAAAATACCTGCTCGCTTTGGTAAATGCATGTAAACCATCGGTGCAATGCAACTGTATGCTATTAAACATGTTTTATGAATAAAACATTTAGTTTTTGATTCGTGTATTTCACCGCATTCATGAATCACGGAATCAGACGCAAGTAACGGATTTGTTATCAAGTCTTCATCGCCATCACTGACAGCGATGTTTTAACCTTGCGTTCACCTTGTCACTAAAACCTGCTACACAAAACATAA